>JAFMSR010001153.1:0-32980 GCA_022818135.1 Saxidomus purpurata | reverse complement strand
AAAAAACTCCGGGGAATTTTTAAACATTTTATCAGTAAAAAAATGGAAAAATATAAATTAAATCAATTAACGTGATTCCATTGACCTTGTACAAAAGAGGGTTAAACTGTTGATCCGGTTAGGTACTGGATAAATTCTATTATATATACTTTCAGTGTAGAGAAATTAGCTTTGTAATCATATATTGTTACTAAATAATTTCCTAGATCTCCTCCAAGGTCTAACTCAATTTTAAGTCATTCAATGAAACTTGTGTCTCAAATTATCTCAGATCCCAGTGGACGTGCTTTGTAACATTTGTAAGTCAGTGAGTCATCCTGGCCTTCTTGTTTACATTTGTAGATTGGCAACATTAGAAAAGATTAGGAATACTAGTAGCTTTCATAACTGGCCTGTTGATCAGTGCTATAGATACAACTTTTGTGACATTTATCATCATTAAATAATGATGTGTCGCGTTTTCGCATGGCGGGGCAAAAATGCAAAAACACAAAAAATAGGGCGCTATGCGATAACCGTTGTGTACCTGCCAACGAGGCGGAAAGTAAGTTGCACTTTCACCCCACCACTCCATTGTCACGTTCCAATTGTCACCCCAAGCAAGAATGTGTCGCCCAGTCACTCAAAAACGCGAAAACACGACAAATCAGTAGTTTGTTGCGTTTTCAAGTGTAAGGGCGAAAACGCGACCTCGACAATGCGACTGATAAATGATTTGTCGTGATTTCATCTCGGCGAGTGGCGGGCCGAAAATGCTAAACTTTAACGGCGAAAACGCGACAGAGTTTTCGTCGCGTTGGTTGAAAACAACTGTCACTTGGCGCCCCAATTGTTTTCACATTTTATCCCGTCACCACCGAAGCAAAAACGCAACAAATCAGTAATTTGTCGCATTTTTATCTTTCGATTTTCGCCCCGCCATGCGAAAACGGAACATGGCAGAAATTAGCCACGATATTAAATATTCAGTGCACAAACTTACCTGAAATTGCCCCATCGCAAATGATCCCAGAAGTATCTTCTGCTAAAAACAAAAGTTGTTTGATATATTTGCATTATGCATGCCTTACTGGCAAGTGCTACACCCTAGCGTGAACATACCACAAGCATGCCTTACTGGCAAGTGCTACACCCTAGCGTGAACATACCACAAGCATGCCTTACTGGCAACTTCTACACCCTAGCGTGAACATACCGCAAGCATGCCTTACTGGCAAGTGCTACACCCTAGCGTGAACATACCACAAGCATGCCTTACTGGCAACTGCTACACCCTAGCGTGAACATATCACAAGCATGTCTTACTGGCAAGTGCTACACCCTAGCGTGAACATACCGCAAGCATGCCTTACTGGCAACTGCTACACCCTAGCGTGAACATACCACAAGCATGCCTTACTGGCAAGTGCTACACACTAG
Organism: Saxidomus purpurata; assembly: GCA_022818135.1. Classification (NCBI taxonomy): domain Eukaryota; kingdom Metazoa; phylum Mollusca; class Bivalvia; order Venerida; family Veneridae; genus Saxidomus; species Saxidomus purpurata. Next base: position 31,561 of record JAFMSR010001153.1, on the reverse strand, counting down.
CGTGAACATACCACAAGCATGCCTTACTGGCAAGTGCTACACCCTAGCGTGAACATACCACAAGCATGCCTTACTGGCAAGTTCTACACCCTAGCGTGAACATACCACAAGCATGCCTTACTGGCAACTGCTACACCCTAGCGTGAACATACCGCAAGCATGCCTTACTGGCAACTTCTACACCCTAGCGTGAACATACCGCAAGCATGCCTTACTGGCAAGTGCTACACCCTAGCGTGAACATACCGCAAGCATGCCTTACTGGCAAGTGCTACACCCTAGCGTGAACATACCACAAGCATGCCTTACTGGCAAGTGCTACACCCTAGCGTGAACATACCACAAGCATGCCTTACTGGCAACTGCTACACCCTAGCGTGAACATACCACAAGCATGCCTAACTGGCAAGTGCTACACACTAGCGTGAACATACCACAAGCATGCCTTACTGGCAACTTCTACACCCTAGCGTGAACATACCACAAGCATGCCTTACTGGCAAGTGCTACACCCTAGCGTGAACATACCACAAGCATGCCTTACTGGCAACTTCTACACCCTAGCGTGAACATACCACAAGCATGCCTTACTGGCAACTGCTACACCCTAAATGAAAAGGGACATTCTTCTATAATTATGTCTATGTAGGAGGTTCAATTATTAAGCGTGAGAACTTTGTTTGTGATTTGTGAAGATCGAAATTTGAATTTTGATGTAATTAATCGCCGCATCCGTGGTCAAGTGGTTAAGGTCGCTGACCTGTTATAACAAAACCTGTCACTGATTCAGGGCCGTTGGTTCGAGTCCCGCTAACGACCATGCCTATTTATGGTTGAAAGTTGGCAGTGTCTTGTGGAGGGTAGCGATCTAGCACTGATCCTTCCCATGAATGATGGTTAGGTAAACCTCCCGCCTGCATATGACTGAAATACTGTTGAAAAACGGCTTTAAACTCAAAATCACATCCAAAATCATTTGAAATAACCTGGCAACCGATGCGGCATTGGACCAGCTGACTAATTTAATTAGACGAGCGGATGTGATTTTCCACGAAGTACGTAAGATTTTGCGAAACATATGAACCACATTTTTCCAAACTATCATCGATTTTCTCTGATCTGTATCTAATGATATTAGAATGTTTCGTGTATCTTAACAATAACCGTGCGCACACAATACGAAAGACCCCACGCCATCCCCTGCACATACAACTATACTCAGCCAAACTAGAAACGTCCCTGTTTTACAGCCGGTGAAGCTTTGTCTGTGTAGTTGCTACATGTTCAATGTACATGTATTTTAAACCCTGGCGATGTTCAGAATACGATCGTGTACAGTTTACCCGATACGCACGGTTTACATATCGGCCAGTAACCGGAACGGTCATTTGCACGTTTTGCACGTGCACGCTTTACATGTCATCCATATGTTGATTCAGTTCATGTCGTACCATTCATGCGATAGGGGCTATTCTGAAAATTAAATTTTTTCTTTAATTTTTCACTGTTTTCGATATGCCACGGCTTTCCGGAAACGAGCGAAATCAGGCAATTGGGATGCTTGCGGGTGGGATGTCCGCCAGGATAGTCGCGCGTCGGTTCGGGTGCTGTCGGAAGACGATTGATCGTCTTGCAGCCCGGTACCAGCAGACTGGACCTGGTAGGCCTCGTGTAACGACGGCTAGAGCCGATCGTTTCATTACACGTCAATTGGCAGCCACAGTCACTGCTAGGCAATACGGTGTCTCAGGGCAGACCATTCGCAGACCATTCGCAACCGGTTGCGTCTTAACGCCCAACCAATCAGGGCACGCCGCCCGTACACTGGTCAGATAATGACCCAACGTCACCGTGCTGCCAGGCTGTTATGGGCGCGACATCATCTGAACTGGAGAAGGGCTGACTGGAACCGAGTTTTGTTCACCGATGAATCTCGGTTCACAGCGTAAAAATGAAAGATTCGCCGATTGTTGCATTGTTGAGAAGAACAGGTTTGGGGGAGGGAGCGTAATGGTCTGGGGTGGGATCATGGGAAACCGGAAGACAGATTTGGTTGTTGTACAGGGCAACATTAATGCACAGCGTTATGTTGCAGACGTGCTAAATGCATATGCCTTACCATTTATTCGTCAGCATGGTCCTGGTGTAACATTGATGCAGGACAATGCCCGCCCTCATGTAGCCAGGGTCACCACTCAATTCTTGCAGCAAAACAATATCAACGTCATGCCATGGCCCGCGGTTTCCCCGGATCTCAACCCCATTGAGCACATATGGGATCAGCTGGGCCGTAAAGCACGAGCTAACCATCAGATTGACAATGTTCGCGATCTTACACGGGCGTTACAACAGGAATGGAGGAATTTGCCCAACGCACTGGTATTGCGTTACGTTACGTCGATGCGGCGTAGGATCATTGCATGCATTCATGCAAATGGTGGCCACACTCGGTACTAACGAGATTTACTGGATGTGCCACATTTCTTATTGAAATTCCATCTCTAAACATTCAATAACACCTTTCTGAGTTTTTGTGATTTTTGATTTTGACCCCTACCTCTCTTGACCGGTTATCTCTCGAAAAGTTAACAAGATAGCCAGATGCAATTAATTGGTTTTGATACAGAATTGAATGAACTTGTTTTTCTATTTTGATTCATAAAAGTAACCCTTTTGGTTTTCGATAAATCTTTCCTGAAATATGGAGGGACGTTTCTATTTTTGCTGAGTATACATGTAGCAGGGTGTTTTTTATTATCCTTGTGTTTGTTTTTCCCTAAACTAAGCCGCCTTTGGATAAAACACGAAATAAAATCCGTCGTGTGTCCACTGCTTGGTACACGTATATCTTCTGTTGCATAATGGAAAAAAACGCAACACGGTTATTGCAATCAGCTATCCGGAGCGTATATATGAAAGGAATATGTACAATTGACTTTGTCAGTCGCTTAAATTGTTTCTATTGTAAACCCGGAAGTTAAAGTATTAAAAACTGTCTACCTTATTCCATTAACCGGAACCGGGTCACGCAAAAAAAAAGCTTACTTAGTGATTACAGAGTAGACACATCTACAGGCGTTTAAGGTTTCGGGGATTTCTCCTATTAACGCCATATGTATCATATGCATGGATCAGAATACACTATTACAAATAATGGCAATGCGCGGATTGCACGTTTGTTTTCTTTTAGTCCGTATCTTCTTGTTAAAATAAGGACTTTATTTTTGATAGAATATTTATAGGTACATTTATAAAATTGAAATGAAGATAGCATGTACATGTATGTTTTAATAGCACTTTGAACGCGTTTGTGTCACTTTACATATTTTCATCTTTCAGTGTATGACAAATGTTAAGGGTACCACTAATGGAGGTGCCATGTGTTTCATCTGTTAACCTTGTAATAGATGGAATATATGAACTCTGATTATGTGCGACGGGTAACCCACGGGCAACTGGTACCATGTGATACCCTGGGTTATCTTTTTTGCTTACTCTGTTTACACATATTTTTGCAGTCTAACGTAGAAATATGATATTGACTGTAGTTATGTTTGTTCGTTTGGGGTTTAACGCCCGCTTTCAACAGTATTTGTATATTCAGTTGTTTACAGGCAGACAATTTACCTGACCAGTGTTCGTTGGAAGGTTCTGTCCTAGACTAACATCTACCCTAAAAAACTGACAACTATCTCACATAAAATTACGTGATCGGTAGTAGGGCTCGAACCCAGAATACTCAATCAGTGAGAAGTTACAGTGATTTGAAGTCAGCAACTCTAACTACTTGACCACGGGGGCGGTCCCAGTGTAGTTATGTGCATGAAAAGAGAATAAAATAACAACCGATCATGTATACATAGTCTTTTTATTAAAGTGTAAACGCGCACAACTCACAGTTCTGAAAGAAAAGATTCACGATGTATGATAAATTTTGATTGTCTAAACTTTTCACGTTTGAAATCGTTAAAATTGAATTTTTTTATCATTTATGAGAGTGGCCGATATTTCCCCACAAACACTTGTATGTGTGTTCAACCTATGTGCATATAGAAAGCAGAAAAAACTCTAAATACCCAGGTTCATTCTGATAAACATGGATTAAGCTTTTATTTGAAGCATAAACCATTGACATTCGGCGTCGCGTTGCTAGGAAACGAAGTAAAAAAAGAGAAAAGAAAAACGAACACAATACGAACAAAATGTTATAAATGTAGTGCTATTGTGCATAACAATCGGAAAGACTCACCTTTTGACGTTTGACGTCGGAGAAAGGTCGCATACTACCTTCAGAAAAAATGTAGTATGCGGGTCACTTCTTATGGTTTTCATCTACCAGTCAGCGTAGCGTAACAAAAAAACAGTCGAGCAAGCACTTTAGGGGACAGTTTATGTAATAAAACACAATGATGAATTGCCAAATTTAGATGTTTTATTATTGATAAAGATACTGGTCATTTTCACTGCTTTTAAAAGTATGCTTTTAGAAGTGTCCATTACTTATAAATAAGGCTGGTGTCCTGACTTTATTTTTATGTATCATGTATCAACCTAACAACAAACAACATTGCGTACAATTCTGAATGGTAGAAAATAAATGGCGGAACTGTAGCGATCTTCCTTAATAGTTATCCCGAGTTACCTTAAACTAGACCTTTCATTGTTATTTCCGCTGAGGCGAACCAGTACTACGATAGAATTTCACCATGAAAATCACATTAAACTGAAAAAGTTTCCAAAAAGAGGAAATGCTTTGCTTCCAGCTTCTTCTTTCCATTCAAAGCAAAAGCCAGAGACAAAGATAAACGCCGATTGGTCAAGAAGCTCGCCAATAGAACAAAGCATATAATTTTGATTTCGTACGAAAAAGAAACGGCTATTGATCATCCAGCAGCAGAACGCACTTTCAATATCACAGCGTATAATTAATTATAACGGATACACGCCGTAAAACAGTTTCCGGGATACATTGTTCAGTGGTGTGCTTGGAAAGGAACAAGAATTTATCTGAACCAAATTTCTCATGATAGAAACTTTTTACTTCATACCGTCTTGAACTTTAAGTTGATGTTTTAATGCAAACTTATCGAAATGATGCATTATCACATAGAGTGTATTCGGGTGTAGGTGGCCACCTAAGCATAAATCGAGATTGCAATGCTACAGTGATGATAAATTTGACTTTGATCCGACTTTTATACAAACCAACATTCTGGTTCCCACATCGCTTCTAAATAGATTTAACACTATGCATAAGGAACGGGAAACCAAGACATTTTCAATACACATAACAGAGGCCCTACTCGGCATGGTCGTATGTACTCGGACACTTTGTCGGGTTTACTCGGCCAATGATTACTTGTCTCAATATACTGCTATGTTTTCATCATAGGGTATGCTATACACAATTAATGGATAGCACTGGAATTGCAACATTGAAACATAGCATAGAGCATATCAAAATAGCTTATCCGCGCAAAAACAAGAGGAAAAGAGAACATAAGTTTAAAATTTGAAAAATTGAAAAAACGAGATCACAAACAATTGACAAAATAGAGACATACGGTAAATTGTATTTTGTTTTCAGTAGATTTCTGAATAAAAATTTGCACAGCGCTAGACTACGCCTACTGTGTTGTTAATAGAGATATAGATCTATTTCATTTCACCAGTTACTTACTTAAATAAGTAATTTATTTATTTCAAAATATCTTCAATTAAACATTCTGAAGAAAGGTTCATTTCAATGTGGTTCTGCCCAATAATGCCAAAGGTTGCAAAAGATGACGCATAATACGTGCGATGTTACTAAGCAGTAATTGCACCCGAATTGAAGAGCCTCAAAGTTTCATCCGATATTATTTGCTTTTTATGCACTTTTTAAAGAGATCCTACTTGTTTTCTCATACTAAAACAAACAAAAAATGATTTTCGAAATTGTTAAGATGAAATAATCAGTTTAGAAAGTGTGCAATTCGGAAATGCGCACTTCGGGGGATTAGAGCGCCCATAGTTATTAAGTTTGCACTAATTAAAGTTGTGCCTATAAACCACAGCATCACTTATAGTAATGGATGCATGTTTGATAAGTGTAACGGTAAAACTAATTTTAATAGACATATATGGCCGAGTTGATACGAACATCGAGAATTTTGTCGGGTCAACCCGGCCACCCAACAATCACATGTTTACGCATTAAAATGGCATGCAAACACTATCCACGTGAAAGAAATATGACCGTTATTCATGTACAAACTTTAATACACTGAAAAACGTACTGCTAGAACATACGTTTATAATCTTGGCTCTCACAAGTGGTAAAGATAAGAATACTGTAATTAACTGACTGCTTTTCAGTGATACAAGGTTAATATCTTCGTAAGGGTACATCACATAAAGGTTTTGGGTGGTCTGGGGTATTGATACCCCTTTATATAGTCTATATAAAGGGGTATCAATATCCCAGACCACCCAAAACCTTTATGTGGTGTCAATGGTGTTTTCATGAATTTTTTTAAACACTGCGATCAAAAACTGTGTGTTCTACGTCATCAAAATATGACATAATATACACAAACTGCCGATATCGATCAGACACGGCCGAGTATTACCGACGGCCGACTACACCCGATGTCACTCTAAAAACAAACGATATTTGAGATGTTGTGTTTCGGAAAATGACGTCACAATGTTGATGACGTGATAGCTTTATATATGAATAATTATAACCCAGTGTAAGCTTTTAGGATCGATGAACGTCCATCTTCCATCTGTCGTCCGTCCGTCCGTTATCGACAATAATTTCAAGTGACTTCTATGCATAAGCCTCTTCATGGAAGATCATCATACTTGGCTTGAAGCAGCCTGGTATTAAGCTCTCTTAAAGTTATTCAAAGGGCTCCAGCCGACTGAACATCATTGCCTATCGAGCTAAAAATAGAAAAAAGAGCTTGAAATTATTTTCCAAAACCACAAGGCCCAGAGCTTACACAGTTTGTATGCAACTTTTACCAGCTGTTTAAAATGTATATCCATGTAGTCAAAACTGGCCACGCCCCGGTGGTCACTTGTTCTTCCTTGACTTTTATTGGAGAAAGTCCCAAAGCCAAGAACTTAGATGTTTTGTATGTAGCCTGGTTTAGTACTCTTCTAACATATTTGTACAAATTATGTCCCTGTCGTCAAAATTGGCATTACCCTTGGCATCATTTATTGTATATAGAGTCATATAGGAAAGACTTGAAAAATCTTCTTCTCCAAAATCACACAGCCCAGAACTAGATAATATTATCTGATAAATACTAGTAAGACACAGACACAGAATCTGACGTAAAATCTGTGCAGAAAGTATTTTATTTTCTGAACAGAATCGTAGCGATCCGGATTTTTGTCTGTGCAGATTATTGTATCAGACAGAATTTTTGCTCTTTTCATTTTTACAAGACAGATTTTCAGTACTTTGTCTGTACAGTTTCATGTTTTGGTTTACAACAAAAACCTTTCAATAATGCATTGCGACAAATGGCCGCCAGTGAGAAGTTTACACATGTTTTCTCAGTTAAATGACTTAAATTTGCAAAAATACATGGAATTCAATAAAGGTACTTGGCAGACTAGTGCGGAAATCAGTATGCTACAAGTTGCAGTAGAATTTCTTAACGTGGAACAGGATTAAAGTTCAAAAATTATGCAAAAAAGTTGGAAATATACATGTTTCGCGAAAACTGCACACACTGTGGTAGGAATTCACAACCACTTTTCTGTACAGAAATTATCATGCTACACTTTTTTTCTGTACAGAATTTTAAAGATTTTATTCTGTACAGAAAATGATTCTGCTTTTTTTCTGCCCCGATTTTTTTGGCCTAATTTAAATATTTCGCAAAATTTTGTACAGATTTTGTTCTTCGTCTCTATATCAAAAATGTATTTATAGAATTCTGGTTTAAACTATGTTTCAATGAACCAGAAAATTTTCTGTACAGCGGAATATGCCCAGACTTTTTGTATTTTAGTCTGTACAGAATCTGGTTCCAATCTGCTCAGACTTTTCCGTACAAGAGTCCTCTCAAACGTCTATTTTATTGTTGCCATTCGGATCAACCGACCTTTGCACTTATTACTAAATTATGAAATTTGGAACGCTTCTTTAGTTTTACTAAGAACTTTCAACGCTTTCATGAGATGACTTTTTCAAAACCACACAACATAGCCATTAGATATACGTGGGCATAAAGAACGTATGTTCTTCTCCGGTTTCCGGAAGTTATAAGCCCAAAAGATTTTCAAAACATTTGGAGAAATCGTATTGTTTGCAAGTAAGAATTTTTTGTATGTTTCTTACGTAATACGCTAGGATACAGGGCTGTGTCATATTTCTCGTTGTCCTGTCTTGTTTAGGTTATCTGAACTGGCATAAGTGTGTTTTGATCACAGGATGGAAATTACCGCGTGCAATAATATGTATTTAATGATGTCATGCTTTGTTTACCTTTCTTACCGGGGTATTCGGAAGCGACGAAGAAAATTGTAGTGTCGGATCTTCCGGATATCGATATATTTTACAAATCATTCTATCCCTCGGATTACATTTTGATGTTATGAACACCTTAAATGATATCGTTTTTGCATGATAACATTATTAGGTTCTAACATCGTTGTCCGTCTTATTTCAGTATGAGACGCCAGTTGCAATATGACAAAGAAACCGTCCCTAGAAAGCAGTCAAAAGCAAATAAACAGGCTATATCACAATTTAAGTAACATGCTCATTGCTGGCATTTTTTTGTGCTAACAAGCCTGCATTTGAACGAAAACAAATTCGAATACGTAAATGTCATTAAATACAATTACGTGATGATACTGGAGTTCAATATAGTTTAAAATTTAATGTTTTGACAGTTAAATTGTTTTATTCTCATGCATACAGGTATTAGTCACATGAAGTTTGGACCCCCGATGATCAGCCCCTGCAAATCTACTATCACCGTGAATGTGAAATAATGTAAACATATATACACATGTTAAATCAAGTTTGAAACAATTAAATAAAGTCATTTTAACTTTTGAAATATTTTTGATGGAACGCTTGGACTTTTAAGGTTGATACTAGCATTGTTTTTAGAGCATAATTGTGCCTTATTGATAAATACCAGTAGATATTCCATGCTTATTTATTTTACGCTGAAAAGGGGAATCACAGCTATTTGTCGTGCATGTTTCATAACATGTATATATTATGTTTGAAAGTCGGTCAGGGGTGTTTTTTTAACGACTTATTTTTTTTCAGAACTTGATTTAACATTGCGGAGTTGTTTTTTTCCTGATAAAACTACAAGAATTACAATGTAACCAATGTGACAATCATATTTATATGCATCATGTGTAAAGAATACTTCAGTCACAGACTTTTAGCAGCTGCAATTCCATTCTAATTACGTCCGTGGTGGTGTATTTCAACTAAAACATTGTTGTTTGCTCACACTGGTGTTTTATCAGATACAAACGACCTATTCAAACAGCTTGTCCTTAGAATTCAATTATTGCGGCTGCAATCTAGTTTTATTTGGTCATTTTTAAAAAAAAAAACAAGTACTAGGTATTCGGAAGGCTCTCAAGTATTCGGAATCACCCGACATTGGTTGATACATGATATCCGGCCTGTTCCTCTTATCGTTATGATTAACGTTGCCTTGTATATACAAAACTGAAGAGCTAAAACTGTTTCAGGTAACCAGTATATTTATTTTCGTGGCATTCGGATACCACCAATAGAATTCAAATTTTCTCATGAAGTATTCGGAAATTGCCGACACCGCTCTATACCAATACAAGAAAAACTGTGATACAAAGTATTACAGCGGGCCCACAAACAAAAATACCATGTAAATATTTTGGAAATTGGTGATAGTTGATGATGTTGAGGCATGGCCCTAAAAGAACTTGAGGAAATCAATTCTGGTTGAACAAGCAAAACCTGACACGACATCACATCTACTGACTGACCTTTAGTATCCAAACTTTACTGTTATCAAATAATATGTATACAGTTTGTCCAGGAATGCTCTATATACCTATGTCTCAATTTTTCAATACCGTTATCCTTATTAATTTGACATGAATGAAGATTTTTATGATTATTTGCCGTAAATCTTTTATAATGGTTTAAAAACTAAAAATGATAATTAAAACAGCAGGAAAAAAAGTAAAACAAAACTTAGGTTTGAATTGGACTCGAACTTGTGGATGCGTAAAAATACACCTACACAATAGTGCGAGCGCCTTAACCAATTACACCACGGTGACAGATTACATATCATTGGAAAAAAATGAGCTAATATAATATTATATATATTTAAAAAGGCAATCGAAGACTATTCAGTCGACTGTGCTTCGTTTCTTTAATGTCAAAGGCTGGGTAAGTGGAAAAAGCAATCATGTTTCCATTTTCCTCAGCGTAGATTGCGCCTGAAACTTGAAAAGCGCTTTGAAATTCTCTATTTTTATCAGCGTAGATTGCGCCCTCTATGAAATGAACGACAACTCAATTACAAACGACAACTCTTGCATTTCCAAAAAATTAGACTGTGTCTACAGTTTTCATCTCAGAAGTTCCTCAAATTTTCTATGAAAAGAGACGAACATATTCGACCTAGTTCTTAAGCCTCCATGCATCTTTTACTCACCACGTATTAAATATAGCGGGCCGCTGCTGCGGCCCGCAATAAATGAGTATTCAGTCTATTTGCACGCGCATCGTGTTTTGGCTGTTCAATTTACCCGACGTATAGAGGATCTTACATGGCATACTGTGGATGACTGGGGCAAAACGGAGGGATGCGATGGATGACACACGTCCAGTTAACTTGATTAATGTTACGATACCATATATACCGACTTTATTTACTGTTTTGTTGTTTAATTGTTTTTGTTTACACATTGACGTCATTAATCAAGAGAAACTGTGACGTCATTTATCTATACCCGTTACTAATATTTTTCGTAACTTGAACCGTTATTGCGTACCCTGAAAATTCGAACCATTTTATAAATGAAATTCCTGTTACATTTACTTGAAAATTAGACTATTAAAGTTTTTGATGAAAAATCTGAAACATCGCGTATACATCTTTCATGAATGAAAGTCACATTGAAATAGCGTCTTTACAGTGTTCGCGAGAGGTAACTTCAACGGCAAAATCTAGGTGCGTTGCACGCAAGTGTAAATTACGTTCGATGAAAATAGTTCTCTCATTTTCTTCAAATGTTGTTTCAAATAAGTCCTGTTAGAATCGAAATAATAAGTATCCAAGTTTGTTTTATGGTAGAATAACCCTATTTTGTCGTTCTTATGCGTAATAATATATCACTCCGGCCTTTGGCCTTCGTGATATATTCTTGCGCATAAAAACTCCATGCTGAGGAGCGGTGGACCGTAGTATGATACTCTCATGGCACTTACTCGTGTTGTATAGCGTCGATCTTTCTAGTACAGTTATAATGAACGAGACTGCCTGTTTGGGGTTCGGAATTTATCCCAGGGCTTGTCCTTTGACAAAATCGCTGGGCACATGGTTTGTTATGTATACTTTAGTTTATATACATTATGCGATTGCGCCCAGACCATAACAAGCGTTGTGCACTTGTGAGTTACTACATTGTTCGTTCCATTGAGCGCCCAAGATCGAGTAAATAGCCTGACCTGGCAAGTTCACGATCGCATCCTGCACCTTCTTGCCTGCCGGGACCTCAAAGCGTTGGGATTCAGCGACCCCAGTTGCCAGCCCTGCCTGCACTTCAGAGTGCAAGGATTGCCGACATCTGAACGCGGCCCTGATTACTAGTGAAGTAAGTGAGGTCCCGAGGTTTGCTAGACTGAGCCACAACGGCACGATCCCGTCCACCGACTGGCAAAGAGTAGAATGTCGGCGGAGTTGATCCTAGAGTCTGATATCTAGAAAACCGGTCCTGTACCAACTGATTTAAATTAACAATGCTTAGTTGTTATTGTAGTTAAAATGTCAAAGGCAATCTCAATGTATATTCTGTCTTCGAACCCTATGTTTCGGATATAATTGAAAACCTAAGACTACGTGGCTCCCCATACTACGGGGTGGATCCATAAATACCGTTTTGTTAATGCATATTGGTCCTAGCTTTCATAGGTTCGATTCGAATTCCTGTCTGTGAAAATTAGACTGGTATTTCGATATCAAATTATTTTGTTCTAATATTGACATAGTCGGGGTTTTATATTTTTTGCAAAATTAGGCTAATTAAATGGATTTTGTATGGTCAGTATAATTTCTATTAAGTAAAAAACATTTGTTTCTTCGAAAAGTTATGATTGATTTTCTGGTATATAAGTGACCTCAAGTTGTGAAATCCAAGTAAAGGGATAGACACCCTGTTGATGTATACACATGTTCTATTTACGCATATGTTTTGCAAATCATATAGTTTAAAAATATATTGCATCTCTTGTAGAAGTAATTTCTTGCAATATTTTTTTTTATGATTTCTTCCTTGACCTGTCTAGCCATTACTCGCTCAAAAGAATTGTAAAAAATTTAAGTATTGGTAAACAAAATATTTAGTAATCTTTCCGTGTTTTGACGTCGAATTTTCGCATTACTGGCTTTTTCCACGTATTTCCCGGAACTTTATTTTACTATTCTAGTTATTCTGACTTATCAGGTATTACCCTACATTGCAACAGCAAACCAAATTTCATCAATTCTAAATGCTTGAAAAAGATTACGGGCTTCTCCACCAGTACTAGAACCCTATCCTCCTTAAGAAACTGTCAGTTTTCTCACATAAAGAGACATGGTCGTTTGCATGGCTCGAACCCATGACCCTCGATCCATGAGCGGTTACAATGATTTCAAGTCAGCGACCACGGAGCCGGACTGTTTCCTTATGTTCGTGAATATATTAGAGCTAGTACGTGTACAAACAGGATGTCTTTCAAATCATTGCCGATGGCGCCATAAATTACATGTTCAAATCCTGTAATTTTATCGTTTCACAGCAGCGCTATTTGTGCAGCGTGACAGTCGTAAACTGTCTGTTCCGCTTTCTTATATAAGACACTTATTTACCGGTGATCTACGATCTAGATCGTCATATTTTGAATGCAGATCTGATGCCGATATACGATCTACATCTGCATATTTCGAATGCAGATCCGATGTCGATTTAAGTCGTTACTTTTTTTAATGCAGATTTTATGTCGATCTGAGATCTGAGATCTAGATCAGCATTTACGAATGCAGATCTGATATCCAACACCGGTCTAGATATGCAGTTCATTTAATGTCTATATACCTACGATCAAGATCTGCATTTTTAGAATACAGATCTGATGTCGATATACGATCTAGATCTGCATTTTTGAATACAGATCTGATGTCGATCTATGTCGTTACTTTTTTTAATGCAGATTTTATGTCGATCTGAGATCTAGATCAGCATTTACGAATGCAGATCTGATATCCAACACCGGTCTAGATATGCAGTTGGAAGGAATGAAGATTTAATGTCGATGTACAATCTCCGAGCCAACTTCACAGACTTAATGAGCGAACACAGTTATCCCTCTCTAAATGAATCTGAAATCGAACTGAGCAAACACAATTGTCTCTCTCTAAATGAATCTGATACCGAACTGAGCGAACCCAGTTATCGCTCTCTAAATGAATCTTACTTATCTGATGATGATGATGATGATGATGATGATGATGATGATTATTATTATTATTATTATCATTTTTTTATTATCATTTTTATTATCATTATCATCACCCGATATTAGCTGAGCTAACGCAGTTATCACTCGTGCATAAATCTAACAACCGCAATCAAATTTAGCGAAAACTGTGAACGCTCTTTACACAAACATACATGTAACATCTGCATGTCAGCTGAGTGAACAAAGTTATCGCTCTTCATGAATCGAACAGACACTGGCAAACTGAACGAATACAGTCTTCACAGTTCGCCACCGGATATCTCATTTTAGTTTGTACCATACATGTCTAGTTCGTGTCATGCAATCCGAAAAAATTACTGATTTTTTAAAGGTAAGAACAGTCTTCTATGTTTTATATCGCATGACTAGAACATTTGACAGTCTATTCTATCTATTAGTCCCCTAAATGCATGCGGAAAATTATAATGCTAGAACGAATGTGTAAAACTAATAAATTGTGAAAATGAAAATTGTGTGGTCAGATTTAAGAACGAATATATATTAAAAGTCTTTATGTGGAAACTAAGTGAATTTTAAGATAGCTGTCTTCGCGGTTGCTGGCTATGTGCGAAAAATAAAAGCCATGGTTTCAATGGTATTTCTGGTTATTTATAGCTAGCTTATTCATATAATGAAATACTTATCATGTCATCTCGCTATACGCGACTGTTCTAAATCATATGACTATACATGTATATACATGTGGTATAAAGTCACACCAAACATGTCAACAACACGTTATTACAGCAACCTATTTTTATCATCATTATTATTTAACTTTTTAGAATTACGAACAACATCATAATGTAGACTGCAAAACCAAAACTGCAAACTACCTTATACATGTAACGCCTTATAACATGTAAAAATACGTAGGACAAACAGCACACGCATGAATAGCCATCATTTTGATATTTGTAATTTTCCTTACCCTGCATTTTGATACACAGTTGCTGCACATTTTAACTCTGACGGGCATAGTCTAAATAATTTTTCATTTATGCCCAATGATATTATTAAGAATCATATAAACCGATTATGTAAACTTTCTTACCAAAACAATTGAATTATAAATCACTTTTCAGTATAAATCAAGAATACTTTTTAATTTTTATACATGTATGTATTTTGTGTGGGTCTCGATAGCTCAGTGGTCATGGCGTTCGCCATCGGAACAGGAGATCCTGGGTGCGAATCCCAGCCCGAGCACAAGGTGTGTCCTGGGCAAAGACACTGATGCCACATGTGCCTCAATCCACCAGCTGTAAATGGATAAGAGTGATAAAAAAACTCACTGCCTCTCTCTGGCGAGCGTGATGACATCTGGAAAGAGTGTTCGAGAGCTTTTCAATACGCTACGGAGCTTTCTTCGTAATCGAACTACAAGAAAAATTCTTATAAAATACAAAACCCACACAGCTGCCAGGAGAAATAAATGGCGTACTAGTTATAAATTTGTTTAAGTGCCAGTTCTGTGGACTTTACAACGTATTCAATACAGATAAACTTTAAGTTACAGAAATATGATAAAACCCGGACGTGCGTAGCCCTGCTAAATTCCATCGAAACGGATAAATAAAAATAGTTGCTGTACTCAATAATTCCAAAAGAAAACATGTGTGTTTTCGGTCTCCCTACTTGTTTTACAAGAAAAAAGGGATGTACTCAATTTTGGTGCAAAAAGGACAGTAAAACTAAACAAATAATGGTTAATTTCGCCGGTAATACAATTTTTCTTGGTAAAATCACGGACCTATACATGTATATAGGTCCGTGATAAAATAAAAGCTACTTGTAATCTAACATCCAAAGTATTTCTGGGATTAAAAACTAATTTTAAAGAAGGAATTATTGATGTTACAAGGATGTTATACAAGGATTTTACAAATATGTTACTTGGAGATTACTTATGTTACGTTCATCTGAAAGTGTGCCCTGATATCTTTTAAATGTAGTAACATTGGACAAACCTGTATCATAATTTTGTTTAAAAACAAGAATTGTTGGTGTAACAATGATGTTACATACATGTTACGTGGAGATAATTTATGTTGCATGCATCTGGAAAATGTGTCTAATATATATGAAATGTTACAATGTTACAGTAACATTGGATATACATGCATTATTAACTTATTGTAGAAATGGAATCAGTGATGTCACTGGGATGTTACATACATGTTACGTGGATGTTACACATGTTACATGCATCTTAAAACGTGACTTAAAATCCAGAGATTTATTGAATATGCAGAACGAATACTGTAAGGGCGGCAACTTTCAAAGCGAAAGTAACTACAAATTTGACGCATTTAGTCCAAGTATTGAAAAAAACGGACATTAAAAAACACTTTGCACAAATACTAAAAAATATTGACATTTCAACGCGACGTACCAAGCGCATGCTTCATGCTTCCACCGCCTCGGGCCAATGTCAAGGTCGCGCGTTGAGATCAGAAGACATTTTTTTTTATATTTTGTGTCCTTCTAATATCTCCTTAACCTGTGGAAGGTTTCTCATGTAACTTGGGTAAAATGTTCACCTCACCGCAGCGTGGTCAAGTGGCTAGCGCATTGGATTTGTGATCGAAATGTCGAAAGTTCGAACGTGCATGAAATTGCCGAAAGTTCCTTGAGCGTACACCATGTTAATAGTATTGATGATAATTCTGATGACGATGATAATAGCGGCTGCTGGTGACAATGATGATGATTGAGAAAAAGGATGAAAATGATGTTGATGATAATTATTAATGACTAAGTGACAACGACAATGATGATTAATTAATTTCTGCTGTATAACGGTTGGTGACGATGCGATGATAAACATGATGAATATAAGTCCCTACATAAGCCTTAAAAACTTCAAAATTGTTTTATCTTTTATTTAATTTAATCGCTTTTTTAAGCTTACTTATACAATGTACAATGAGTTTAGCTGCTGAAGTGTAATAATTCCTTAACATTCATTTCTGTTGCTTTCACATCCATCTATGAATATGAGATGCCACATTTCCTACTATGGACGCACAGCAACTGTTTCATCGTGACTGCTACTGGTACTGCTGTGCTATTGATACTTTAGTGCTACGGTTGTGCTACTGCTATTGTTGCTATTGTGTTACGGTTGTGTTACTGCTATTGTTACTATTGTGTTACTGTTATGCTACAGCTATTGTTACTATTGTGTTACGGTTGTGCTACTGCTATTGTTACTATTGTGTTACTGTTATGCTACAGCTATTGTTGCTATTGTGTTACGGTTGTGCTACAGCTATTGTTACTATTGTGTTACTGTTGTGCTACTGATACTGCTGTGCTACAGTTGTGCTACTGCTACGGTTGTGCTACTAATACTGCTGAGCTACTGTACTGTTGAGCTGAACTGCTGAACAACTGTCGTGCTACTTCTGAGCTACTGCTACTGTTGAGCTACTACTGTGCTACTGCTGAGCTATAACTGTGCTACTGCTCCTGCTGAGCTACTGATACTGCCGAGCTATTACTGTGCTACTGCTGAGCTACTGCTTCTGCTGAGCTACTGCTGAACTACTGTTGTGCTACTTCTGAGCTACTGCTGAGCTACTATTGTGCTACTACTGAGATACTGATACTGCTGAGCTATTACTGTGCTACTGATGAGCTACTATTGCACAAGTGCTACTGCTGAACTACTACTAGTGCTGAGCTGCTGCTACTGCTATGCTATAGCTGTGTTACTGCTGTGCTACTGCTGAACTACTGTTACTGTTACTGCTGTACTGCTACAACCAACTTCACGGTTCCTACTGCTACTACTACTGGAATTGTGCTTGTTATAACGGCATTTGCAAAATGTAGTACAGTTAAAATAACGAGGTTGACTTTACGTTTTTACGCTTAAAATACGTGAAAACTTAACCAGGTAAACAATTTCGACAAATATACGTTTTCAATTGATTATTTGAATCATCTACTATGATAACGGTAGCAAAATATAAAAATTCAGGCAGTGTCGCTGTATAATATTCTGCGTGTCTAAAAGTAGCTGACAAAACATATTTCGTCAAAATTGGCACTTTTTACAGTGTCTTGCCAATAAATATATGTTCGTTTTATGACCAAGCAGTAATTATAACAAACTAAGACAAATATCTCAGTACTCCGTCACTTCTCCTGGTAGGCTCCAAACTTCTCCCCTATTTTCAGCTCAGGGAGAAATGACTTCTCCCTAAAATGTGGCTCTACGTAGCTAGAGCCCTGGGACAAGGATTATTCATTAGTATAAATAGAAGGAAATTGTCACTGAAAAAATGTTTGACAGCTACTGAAACAAACTATGTGTGTGCAAAAAAACATTTACTGTATTTTAGTGGAAATTATAAATCTACTTGTATTGTTTATCCCATATAAGAAAAATAAAAATCATGTTGTTTTAAAAATTATGTTGAAGCATAAAGTTTGACATTTGCTGTTAAATTTGAACAAAATGGCTATATATATTTATTCGCTCTTCGCTAGCTCCAAAATTTCTTCAAAACAAAAACAAATATTAAAATTATATTTTCGCTCGCCGCCTCACAGTTTAAAAAAAATCCCGATGACCAACTTATTAATTTGGTGTGGCCTAATTATAATATAATATCTTTTTGGGCGTTCCTATGATACAAACTTGTAATAGCGCTATTTATAAATGTAACAAACACGTTGACAGCTGTCAGAAAATGTTCGTCTGCTGCAACTGTTGCAAAACTCCGGCGACTCTTTTATTTTTATTATTTATTCAATGGTAAGACTTTTTCTAAAATGCTGAATGTTTTTAATATTGATGTACATTTACATTATTTAACAATATAATTGCGTTATTACTGGTTTGTAACGTGCATTTGACAGTACATGTTCATATAGATTTATCACATTGTTCCAGTATGAAATATGTACAGTACCATTTATGACTCACTAGCAGGAAACAATTTTTCTACAATGTATATCATGTTATTAAACTGGTTATAATGTCATTATTATAACAATTTTATATTTCAGATCTTCAAGACGACTTGATATCTTTCTACAGACGCCAGCACCGTACAATTCCACTGTCACCTTTAATAGAAGAAGACTCGCCCCTTCTGAAATTCTATGTGATGCCTGAAATTAAATCTCTAAACGTAAAGCGGACAGGCGATGGGGTGAAAGAGGAAAAAACTACGGTCACGCCGTTTGGAAATGTTTTCTATAACGAAAACAAAATTTGCCGTAACATATATTTGACAGCAGATGCTGGACTCGGAAAGACTGCGTTTAGCAAGCGACTTGCTTTAACATGGTGTCACACCAAAAATCCGATCACAGAGGAAGGACAGTTTTTCTCAGAGGAGGAAATCCAAGCCATGCATGAATTTCGTTTTGTTTTCTTGCTGTTATTACGTGATAGTTCAAGTGAATGTGACATTGTTGACCTCATCTGGACACAAGTTGTGTCACAATTTCCGCCTCGGTATACACGTGACAAACTGGAAGATATCCTGTTTAAGGAAAGATCTCTAGTAATATTAGATGGTCTTGACGAATGGTGTCACCCTTCTGATTCCTGCAAGCAAAAAATGAGTTCCATTCCACACCGGAAAGCTTGGGAACAGGCTGCTGTGCTGACAACTACTAGACCATGGAAACTGAGCTTGAGTGGTCTGCATTCAAGTCAAATCGACCAGAAACTTGAAATTATGGGACTCAACCAGGAGTCAGCCAACGCACTTAAAACGTCTGTGGTTTCTCATTTGTGCGCTGATAAAACTGTATATGAAGTACAACAGGATGTAGACAAATTTACAAGAACGTTGGAGGAAAAACAAGTATCAGATCTCGAAACTATTCCGCTTCTTTTAATGTACCTGCTTTTTTTGTGGTGCAACAGAATAGAATTAGGACAATCTCAGTGTGATTTGTACAGTCAGATTACAGAACTTTTGCTTTCAAGAACCGTGCAAAACTATCAGGAGTTGACACCGAAAGTTGATATTCACAAGGATAATATCCCGCAATGTTTGAGCCAACAAAAATATTGCAAAGAATTCTACTCTCTTTTGAAAGAATTGGGACAATTAGCATATCAAACATTATTCAGGGAAACAAAAATAGAAAACACGCTTGTATTTGACAGTTCTGTAGCTGGAGACTACCTTAACAAAGAGTGTTTAACTTTCTGCCTTAAAACGGGAATTATAACACAAAGTAAAGTTCCAGGAGCACTGTTCCCACAGAAATCAAAAGTGTCATTTGCTCATAAAACAGTGCAGGAATATTTCGCTGCATTATACATTCGCTCCACACCAGATCAAACCTCAGTGCAAGAAACAGTGCTATCAAAATGTACATGTGTCAAAGACATTCTAGAAATGTCGAAAATTCTCATATTTCTGAGTGGTTTCAATGTGAATGTGTCATCTTCAATTTCACGCGAGCTGATGAAAATTATAAATGAGGATGAAATAACACGCAAATATAGAAGCAGTCTACAATACGGAAGCGAGCCCCTTAAACAATTCCAGGACATGTGTGTTTCATGTTGTAAGGAACTACCGCATGAAAATGAAGTCAATATTTCTTTACAGGACGTGTTTATTGATAGACGCTGTCAACAAGAACAATACCGCGAAAATCTCAAACAACTGACATCGAGAAATAAAGAGAATATTAGATCACTTCATATTGACATTGGTGGCATGTCACGTACACCATACAGCAGTACACAGAAAGTTATTGAATATTTCGCACTCAGTGACCTGGAAAACATCGAGAAAATACACTACAATGGAGAATGTAATGACCGCGATATTTTACCTCTGTTGAAAAGTTCAGTTAAAAGTTTATCTTTATTGTGTAGTTTTAGTTCTTGGTCTGTTTTACTGTATGAGAAAGTGACAAGTTTACAGAACTTAGAAGCGATACATATCAGCGGGTTTAAAATGAGCCACGAACAGTTGACATTGTTGTATGATTATATATCACAAAGACAGTGTATGCGAGATATAAGCCTGTGTGTCTTACACTGTACTGATCACGAGAGGGATTCCTGTACTGACAGCGATGATTCCAGTACTGATCACGGGAATGATTCCTGTACTGGACGCTGTCTTAATTTGTCAAAACATTCCAAGCTAAGGAAGATAACACTGGACCGTATACCTTTGTCAGAATTGAACATTAATATGTCGTCGCTAGAGAAGTGTGATCTACAGGGTTTATCTAACCCAGATCTTGTGTTGCGCTTTATAAATTGTGTTCCAGCAGACAGTAAAGTAAATAGATTTGTGTGCAGTGGTCTAAAATCTTCTGCCGCCATTGAAACAATAAAGCAAACATTACCTTTGTTAGTGCACGTGGAACACGTGTTGTTGGGGCACATCAATCTCGGTAATAGAAATCTTTTGTCGACTGAGATGGTAAACATTAAATCGGTTCATTTGTGGGAGGTGACAATGCCAGCTTCAGTAGTACGTGGAATAGTAACCGTGCTACAACAACTTACACAAACAGTTAGAGTAGTTATATATGACTGTAATATAACACCAGAACGTGAGTTTGTTACAGTGAAAGAAGAAATCAAACAATCGTCAAAGTTTAGTGAGGACAGTGAGGGCTGGTTTCAGTTTGAAACAATCAAAGATGGCGATTAAAAACAAACATTATTGACACACGACTTGGATACACATATGTACTCTTTGTGTTGATTGAATGAATAACACGGCATATTGTTATACACGCGGCATATGTGTTGATTGAATGAATAACACGGCATAGTGTAATACACGCGGCATATGTGTACATAACTTCATAAACTTGTAGAGAAATAGCTAGTGAATATTTCCAATAAAATTTAAAATGTTTTTGGATTGAATGTGTGGATTGAGGATGGATTTTGCAGGTAAGTTTTATTTAATTTTACTATTTTATTATTCGTTAGATTCAGTTGTCAAATTATTAAGACCTAGAATCTATTTCAATAAAATAGGCCTATTCAATGACAGTTGTCCTTTAGAAATCAGTAGTCCAATTGTTTTCTAGTGACAAGGGGAGACATGTAAAAGTTGTTGTTGGATTTTCATCAAACTTTTAAGGAAAGCCTCAGTATAAAGACTAACTGTACATATTACAATTTAGGTTGATACAGTCAAAGGGCCAGGGTCATAGGGGCCTGTAACTTGAAACTTTTAACAGTTCTTCATCTCCAAAATCTGTCCTTAAAATTTTTAATGGATTTTCATCAAACTTTCAAGGAAGCATCAGACTGATACTGATGATCAATATGAAGTGTAGTTGTGCATATTACAATTAGGGGTCAAAGGTCAAGATCACATGGGGCCTTAAATTGAAAAAAACCGTGTCCGCTCTTCATCTCCCAAACGCCTTGTCTGATTTTCATCAGACTTTCATGAAGTCTAGTTCTAAGTTGTGCATATTACAATTGTGCGTACCGGTACCTTAGTCAGAGTGGCCTGAAAAAGGAAAACTTTTTGTGTCGCCCTTTCAGAGAAAAAGGCGATACATAGGGATCGCTTTGTCCGTCCGTCTGTCCGTCACACAAACATAACGTTGGCTATAACTTTGCCATTTCTTAAAATTTCTTCATCAAACTTTACAATTGTATTGCTTATGACAAAAGGATCATGATGCTGCCAGATTTTGTAGGTCAAGGTCATATTTGACAGAATTATGCTCCTTTATGTACTTAGATTTTGTCACGAAAACTTAATGTTGGCTATAACTTTGCCATTTCTTGAGATTTCTTCATCAAACTTTCAAATTGTATTGCTTATGACATAAGGATTGTGGTGCTGCCAAATTTTGTAGGTCAAGGTCATAATTTGACATAGTTTTAAATGCCCCTTTTTATACTTAGATTTTTGCTATAACTTTGCCATTTCTTAAGATTTCTTTATTAAACTTTCAAATTATATTGCTTAAATGTCAAAAGGGTTGTGATACCGCCAAATTGTTGAAAATTATGCAGAGTTATGCCCCTTTTTGTTCTTAGATTTTGTAAGAAAATTATTGGTTATTCTGACAAAGCATAAAAGGGCGACACATTTTAGTGTTCTATTGAACACCCATCTAAGTCTTTGTTTGCTGTCTCCCAACCCTACTTTTTGAAGTTGGGTAGGTGGAGGCAATTAATTTTTTTATTTGAAAAAACAACAAAACAACAGTACTTTATGTGATAGTTTCCTACAGAATACTTTGTATGTAACACACAATTTTAAACTATCATCTTCATTTGTCTCGTCCTCAAATTTTGACATGAATTTTTTTTTTAAAATATTACCAGCATGGTCCAATAAGAATATGTGGAGCGCAGCATATTTAGCGGGTCGGTCGGGAGACAGCAAACAAACGTTTTAAATTTTGGCCTCATTTTACCACAATTAATCAATATAGAGGCCTTCTGTAACAAATTGCATCCACCCATTAATTGTACAACAATAACTCTACATAGATTATTGAATGGTTTACGGTACTGCAGCATATTTTAAACTGCTGATTTTATCGATAATTTATGATAGATGACTTTTTTAGCCTACCATGCTCACCTGAGCACGTAGTGTTCATGAAGCAAAATGTTTAAAGAATTTCATACAATGCAGAACTCTTGTTATGGCAAAAAAACAACTAAAAAAACTTCCTCTCCAAAACTGCATATTGTATTATTCACCTCTACTAAAATTATTCAAATCATAACCCAGGGTCAAAATTGACCCCACTCTGTTGGTCACTTGATTCCAAAATTAGTCTAATTTCTATAGAAAAATCTTTAAAAAAATTCTCCTTTAAAACCACAAGGCCTGTAGAGGGTAGCTCATTAGCATATATAGCCTTGCCTATTTGACCCCTGTTCTGATCATTACCCCTGGGTCAAAATTGACCACACCCTGGGGGTCATTTAATTTACAAAGGTCACAAATTCTTTAGTAAAAAATTTAAAAATCTTCTGAAACCACAATCCCGGGGGTCAATATTGGCCCCGCCTGGGATCACTTGTTTTACATAGACTTTTATGGAAAAACGTTTAAAAATCTTCTAAAAAAGAATAAGGCCTATAAAGCTATAAGATAATTCATTTGTAACATTGTCAAGTGGACCACAGTCACATGAAGTTTGGACCCCTAAAAGTCATTTTTATAAAACACCCTGCTTGATAGTCGATCTGGGGTTTTATAAAAATGACTTTTGGGGGTCCAAACTTCATGTGACTGTGTAGCAGACCTGTACCACGTTTGTTCGAATCTAGCCCCTGTGGTCAAAATTGACCACACCCAGGGGCCAGTGTCTATTCTAAGACGCGCCATTGCGGGATTCACCCTATCTTTTAAAGTTTTTCAAAGATCACGCATTTTCTTTGTATCTTCCTGTACTGTCGAATCCTTTACAAGGACTTAGACAATTTTGTGCACGTCAAGCCACAAAGACTGACATTAGTAGAAATAAAAAAAAAATAAAAAAGAAACAGGTCAAAATAAGAGAAAAGGGGGAATAATTATGTTAATGATTAAAAGATAAAAACAGGGGTGGAGGCAGGTTATGGTAGGGCATGATCAATGCAGCTTACAGAAGCATTAAATTGATCAAGGCCTAGAGCTTAGATATGTGGCATGTAGCATTGTTTAGTGGACCTCTACCAAGATTGTTCAAATTATGACCCCGGGTCAAAATTGACCCTGGGCGGGTGGTTACTTAGTTTTGCATAGGCTTATATAAGAAAAACTTCTTCTCTGAAACCACAAGGCCTAGAGCTTAGATATTTGGCATATACTAAGCATTGGCTAGTGGACCTCTGCCAAGACTGTTCAAATTATGCCCCTGGGATCAAAATTGACCTTGCCCAGGGAGTCACGTATCATATATTAGGGCTTTATCCTTGATACCGGTTTCCCATATGACCAACGCCCCCAGAAGAGGTTAGTTATTTTAGGTTTTCGGAGGATAGTGCAAGATACAGAAAGCGTCACAATTCCAGAGACACCCCTGGTTCTTATACATGCCAGGTGTATAGCACGTACCCATACATGGGACCTTGGTTTTAGTCTCATCCGAAAGACTGTTAGTAATTTTAGTTGGTCAGCCCCTGGAATCGGACCCAGCATTAAATTGATCAAGGCCTAGAGCTTAGATATGTGGCATGTAGCATTGTCTAGTGGACCTCTACCAAGATTGTTCAAATTATGACCCCGGGTTAGTCTCAGTTTTAGTCTCATCCGAAAGACTGTTAGTAATTTTAGTTGGTCAGCCCCTGGAATCGAACCCGCTACCGCGATTACAAGTTTCATGCTCTACCGATTGAGCTAACCGGGCTGACTAAACCGGGAGTCACTTAATTTGCATAGGCTTATACAGGAAAACTTTTAAAATCTTCTTCTCTGAAACCACAAGGCCTATAGCTTAGATATTTGGCATGCTAGTAGACCTCTTCAAATTTTGTTCAAATTATGTGCCTTGGGTCAAAATTGACTTGCCCGAGGGGGGGTCATTTGTTTACAAAGACGTTTATAGGAAAAGCTATTTGGTATATAACATTTTCTAGTGATCTTCCACCAGGCATTTTAGTGGACTTGTACCAAGGTGAGCGAAAAAGGGCCATCTTGGCCCTCTTGTTTTGCTAAATTAGTCCCTAGTGAAATTTTCAACTTAAAGATTGCATGTGTATTTGTGATGAGAAAACATTGACTGCAGGCCATATTTTGCATGATGATTTTCATTCAGACTGTCTATCAACAGTTTACAGTGTTTAAATTGTATTTATATAGGATTACTTCTTCAGAGTGGATGAACACAGAACTAGAGGTCATCTGAGTCATCCGGCTGGAGTGACTACACAGCGACTGGTTGTGTATTGAAATAGCGGGAAAGTTGTTCGATCGATAGTGTTTTTTGTAAGTGTTTGGGAAGGACAGAAGGTGTATTTTACAGAATGACTATCAGTAAAACATCAGAAGTGCCTGTATGACCAAAGGATACTATGGAATATATGAATTTTTACTCTGTTTTTAATGAAGCAAAATGACTGTGCTGTGACACCTAGGTCTGAAAGTGAAAGTAGAAAACCAGAAGCTGTGAATTCGTTACTACTTCAATTGAGCTAAAATTTGGAACACAGATTGCTGACGTTGACACAAATATAAGGAAGTAATGGAAAATTGGTAAGTATGAACAATTTAAAAATTATTTTAATTCAAATTTTAAACTTGTTAAAATTTAGCCAAGTGAGCTTGTGTAAATTATGAACACACAGCTCCCCAAATGCATGTGACCAGTCTAGAATGTAGAATTCCTGTTTGAATTTGTTCTTTGTAAACAAAAAATTGTTTTTGGCAGAAAATATTTGCTTAAAATTCAATGAAATAGAAGATTTCTACCAGAAGGGTGAATAAAAGTTTTAGTGTAATTTAAAAAGGCACGAGAAAAATGAATGTGCGGTTTGGACCGGTCCATGCAGTAAAGGGTACGGCTTACTGAGTTAACGGGACCCAAGAAATCCACCAGGAGCTGGGTACCGAACAAGCGGTGCACACCGGATGACGCTGAAGGTAGCAACGTGTAACTTGGATGATCCACAAAAAGAACACGCAAGCCATTTATACAATGATTAGCTGTGTATATTGCTCATCTCAAATTGGAGGATAATTACACTACTAACAATAGAAAAATTTGTTTTGACAGTTGTCACTGTAGTGGACATGTGCATGTTGACAGAGACGGTCAGTTACAGTCGGACTGCATTGTTGATTTGGG
Organism: Saxidomus purpurata; assembly: GCA_022818135.1. NCBI lineage: Eukaryota > Metazoa > Mollusca > Bivalvia > Venerida > Veneridae > Saxidomus > Saxidomus purpurata. The sequence goes on along the minus strand of JAFMSR010001153.1, from coordinate 5,046 downwards.
ACGAGAAGCTGCGCATTTCACATGCTGTATATACCGGTAAGTGTAAGAGCTTTTATTTACGTATCTTAATTAATTAATTTATTTATTAAACTACTTCTAAATCTATTTATTTATTTATCTATTTATTTCATGTAGAAATCTACATGTAAGTAAATGTCTTCTTTGACAGCATTTTAAATGAGCCATAATCAGAGTCATTAATCGCAGGTTAGTTACGGTAAATTGTATATTCATTCATTCATTCATGTATTCAATCAATCAAAATTTAACAATGTTTAATGTTAAAGCTGCTCCCTCTCAGATTTTTGTGAAAACATAAAGTGCTTCAAACTATCATAGATAAAAATGTTCCACTATAAATTCCTGTAAAGTATTATATATATTTGAAATTATACATTACCAATTATCATCAGATCATGATTATAAAGCGTTACAAACAAATTTTGATATAGTGTAGCGGTGTAATAAAACCAAGCTCACCAACATTTAACAAATTTTCTCAAATTGATACGTAGATTTTTACTTGACAAGACTGTTATTGATTCTAGCCATTACTATGAACGAGCAGCTTTAAGTCTCATAACTCTTGCATTAATGCTTATAATCCTGGTTATCATCACGCATGTATGTCCGCAGACAAAATTTGTTCCACTTTTTGAGATATTTTGAACTTTTAAAAATGTTCAAGCTAGGTCAACTTTGATATTTTCAAGTAATTGTATAGCATGATAAAATTAAGGAATATTAATACACAATTCTCATATCTTGCAAAATGACATTAATTTTCATGTATTAGCAATTTAATTGCTAAAACAAGAAAATATAACAAAAATATTGGCGCTCAAAGGGATTGAACCAAGAACCTTTTGATTTCAAAGTGGACGGCCTCTACCACTGCGCCACGGTACAAAATGTGCACAACTATAAAATCCAAAGTATTCTAAATGGTCATAAAACTGTACTCATTTAGGGGTGTACTTTAAGCTATATATAGCAGTGAATTAATTATGAATTATAGCTTGATATTGACTGACCTTTACCTACACTAACCTACTTTTATGGATTAGTTCCCTTTGAATAATTCATACATGTACATATATTGTACATTGATTTAAATGGGATTTTGGGAGAAGGCTGAATTTCTCGGCAATCACTGACATTGCACATGAGTGCCAACTATCAAGCTTTAAATTGCATGTTGTGCAGTGATATGGTTTTGGCTGGAATAGTTTTAGATGGAATTCTTGAAACTTCTCACATATTGTCCAAAAATCAACTGCAACAATCTGCGTCCATTACTCATATATGGTTTATTGTGTCCAACAGCTTGAAGCTACTTTCAAAAGAGTAAGCGGCATCAGGGGGTACAATGGTACAATTGTTTTCATCACAGAATTTAATAATACATGTGTTTTATGTGAATGAAGGTATACGTAATGCACTAAGGCAGATAGTGTATTGAAAATTTCATATAATACGAATAAATAAAGTTATTGCTGTGGTTTGCTGACATGCATTATAACCCTTTATTGAAAACATTTCGGCTTTTATTTGCCTTATTATGAAGCACTTTTTCTCTGGTGACATATTTACAAATAAAATACTGCTAATTCTAAAAGCCACATAATGTGACATTATCTTAGCATTAAAGGAAACCGGCTTCATATATCGTACAGTGTAACTGGAAAGACAGCATAACTTACTTATTCAAGAGTAATACATGTGAGAGGGGCACAGAAACATGAGAAATGTCAGAATAAGAGATTATTTAAATTACACAGAACAATTGCTTTTTCAGGCTGTACCAACTGCACATGTACTTTCTATAACTCTTTATGGAAGCTAGCCTTGTTGTGAATGGTCTCCATGGGCGATGTCAAAGATCTTACACAGAATATCAAAGGCCATTACACAAAATGGATTCTTAGGTGTGTATTGCATTAATTAGTTATAATTGTTGTCTTTAACATTTTGATATTTGGCATGTCTTGTGATTGTCCCACTTTGTTATTTAACCAAATCAAGGACTGAATCAGTCACCTGCAAATTATGACCATGGTTGACCATTGTCATGATTGTCACCATAGTTGAACCATGGTTGAACAATGGTCAGTCTATACTCCAACTATCGTCTACCCTTTTTAACACCTGAACTTAAATCACACAATACAGTCAACCGTGGTTGTTTATGTCGACCATGCCCAAACCAAAATCGCAAGCTTTTTAAAATGCTTGCCACAAGCTTGCGGCAAGCTTGCAGATGATGCTTGCGGCAAGCTTAGAATTGGAACCTCGCGGCAAGCTTGCGCAAGCTTGCAGTTCATTGCAATCCGCAAGCTTGCGCAAGCTTGTGGTTCATGAAGCTTGCGCAAGCTTAGAATTGGAACCTCGCGGCAAGCTTCAGAAGCTTGCGGTTCATTGCAATCCGCAAGCTTGCGCAAGCTTGTGGTTCATGAAGCTTGCGCAAGCTTAGAATTGGAACCTTGCGGCAAGCTTGCGCAAGCTTGCGATTTTATTTGTTATTACACTCGCAAGCTTGCCCAGTAGAGGTAGTATTTTTCTTCCTGCAAGCTTGCAAACTGAAAAAAAGAAAAACAAATGTGTATACTATAATTAACATTAATTATGCCCTTTTAAAAGTTTTATGTCTTAATACAAATATGAAAAAATCCTGAACAGCTGACCATCATCCCAGTGAAAAGATCTGGAATAACACTGGAACTTTATCTGGAATTCCATCTCAATTCCACTAGTATTTTTAAATGGTAAAGTTCTGCTATTCCACTGGAATAGCTTATGTTTTTCCAGTGAAATTCCTTTGGTATTCCAGTGGAAATGTCATAAATACCATTGAAAAATACCATTGGAATTCCATCTGAATACCAGTGGAATTTCATGAGAATACCAGTTGAATTCCATCTGAATACCAGTAGAATCCCCCTTGAATACCAATTGAATTTAAGTGTAACATTATTACATAATTTATGGTGTATTAACATAATTATATTAAAGCATGCTCGGTGGAAATGTGCTGTGCCTTTTATCTTCTGTAAATATTTTGTGAAATCTTTTCTATGAACAAAAATGTGCTGTTTTACTAAAAAAAAGACATGTTTGTTTTAGGAAATTTAGCATCATGTAAAAGAAAAAAGTAAATGGACTGAATTTGAAATTGTTAGTTGTCAATTTTAAGTCACCAAATTTTTTACATACATTTATAGATTTGTTTTTCCATGTTATACTTCTGTGGTCTATTTATTTAATGATCACATAATTATTACTTAATATCTTCAGTAATTGCTACTCTAGACATATACATATGTGTTATATGAATCCAATAAACATTATACCTTTTCTGCCCAGCCACTGCATGCTTATCAAATCCCCAGTTAACACTTAAGTGATTTAAACCACCATTTTGTATCTTAGATTAATAATTATTTTTATGCAAATGATACTGTCCTGTTCAGCACAAAGTTCACAAAAGTATCCACATATAAACACTTCTTAAAAACTTGTTCAAAAACTTTCTAACATGTCTAACATTTGAATCAACAATCAAAATGACCACTTCCTGTAGAGATTCCCCTCTTCCTGTAAATTGATACTGGGGTTCCAGGTGGTGATTGCACAGAACAATGTTGAATGCTACCTTTGTATGCTATCTATTTTTATGACCAAATTCCCTGAATGACCCCACACTGCCCACAGAGATTAATTACCTTGCCTCCTGTTTATATCAGTGAATGAAGATTTGCAAAATAAAGGGCAGTTACAGTACTGTTGTTTATAAAACATGGAAAAAGGATTTGACTTATTATATAGACACATACATATGGGTTCATGCTATTTCCTCTCTATTTTTAGTTTCAAGTCAGTTACAGTTAAATTAATTTTAGAATCAAACTTCTGCACACCTGAGAAAATAAACATAATTTTAAGAATTCACAGAATTTACTTGAAATTCAGATTCTTTATTTCATGTCATCTAATTTGCATCCCAATATGTGGTTATAAAAATAAGCCTTCATGAAACAATGATTTTTTAAAACTTTTTTCCATGTTTTTGAACTTAGAATTTTTCACTCTTTTCCATATAACTACTACCATGAAATTTTCTAAGTCCAATTCTAACAAAAAAGCCAGCGCAAGCTTGCAACTAAAAAAGCTTGCAACTAAAAAAGCTTGCGCAAGCTTGCAAAGCTATCGCAAGCTTGCAGAATTCTGTATGAAAATACTTGCAAGCTCGCGCAAGCTTGCTGCAAGCCTACAGAAAGCATTATTAGCCTCTGCAAGCTTGCCACAAGCTTACCGCAAGCTTGTTGCAAGCATTCATTTTGGTTTGGGTGGTACTTACCATTTTTATTGACAGTGACTATGGTTAAACAGTGGAATATTCTGTTCCGACCATTGTCAGCCATGGTTGATCAAAACTGACTGTATGTCAGTAACTGTAGATTAAACACTATCCTGTGTCATTGGTTGGATATGTTTAACCGTACTATTAGTCAATATAATAGTCTTCAACTATATGTGACAAGCTATGGGATTTTTGGTCCAAATGCGGTACTTGGCCGAAAATGAGTTATTATCATTTTCTGGTGGGTATGTCTTTCGAGAGTTAGATTCCAAAATTTGAAGGCGAAATTCCAATTTTTGATGTAATTACGGCACTTGTAAGTCTTGTTAGTAACAGAAATGAAAAAGAAAGTTTTCACTGTCAGAATGTTATTTATTCATTCAATAATTCGTGTGTTGCAAGTGAAAATAAGAAAACAGTATTATTCTTACCATTGAAATTTGTTCACAATAAATATCATCGAAGATTACTAAGTGCTATCAAACATAATAAGATTTGAGGAATCATTCGAAAATAGTTGTCATGGTAACAAATCGCAAAAATATCAGATTTTCTTTATCTTATACATATTCACTACATATTTTCATACTGGGAAAACTGGGTTTATATTAATTTCTAGTTGACCTGTAATTCTAGAGCAACTATTTCAAATTTGAAGTCAAAATTCCCAGTTTTGATTGAATAGT
>JAFMSR010001152.1:0-32986 GCA_022818135.1 Saxidomus purpurata | reverse complement strand
AGAGCAGGCTGTTTCGAAAATTGACAAACTGGAACAATTTATAAATAGAATTAACAGCAAAGTTGAAACGTTAGAAACAAAAGTTAAGTCGGTAGAACAAAAGGTAGTCCAAGTAGAAAATGGATGTGATTTTGTGAGTAATCAATTTGAACAAACGAAGCAGAAAATAAAGAGCACCAGTGATGATCTCAAACGGATAAATGAAAAATGTAAATCGTTTGAAAGCACATTTAATGAAATAGAAAATCAAAATAAAAAACTTGAAGATAAAAAAAAATGATCTAGAATCGCGCAGTTTAAGAGAAAATCTGCTATTTCACGGATTCATGGAGCAACCTCATACAACAGAGAACTGTGAAGATTTAGTGAAAACATTCATCAAAGATACGTTAGATTTACAAACTGAAATCAGTTTTGACCGTGTTCACAGGCTGGGAAAACCAAAATCGGGAACGTCGAGGCCTATCGTAGCAAAGTTCCACAATTACAAAGAACGAGAACTCGTGAGAACTACAGCACTTAACAAAGCAGACGAGCTTAGAGGACAAAACAAGGGAGTCGGTGTCCAACAAACGAAAGCTGTGTTAGAAAAACGTAAAAACCTCCAGCATGTCATGGACCGCGAAAAAAGTGCCGGAAAAAATGTGAAATGGGCAGGCGCAAAACTATTTGTCCAGCAAGAAGATGGGACCTTCCAGGAAATTACTCATTAGGCAAATGAAGAGGAGCTACGTATAATCTCGTGGAACATAAATGGACTCGCCAGGAAGTTGTGCGATGTCGATTTCATACAATACATAAGTGACTATGATGTTATACTATTAAATGAGACTTGGTTAAATGAAAAACACACTATTGACTTAGATATACAAGGTTTTCATAGTTTTCATGTGTATGGATATAAAAGTTACGGTACAAGAAAAGGCCGCCAGGTGGGAGGATTATCAATATATATAAAAAATAATTATAAAAACAAAATTCATTTAATTGAAAAAAATGATTTTGGCATTGTATGGTTGAAGTTTGACAAGATTTTGTTTCATTTTTACGAAGATGTATACGTGTGTCATACTTATGTTCCACCACTTTGTTCTAAGGGTTTGTCAGATAAAGATTTCGATTGTTTCGAAGAAATAGAAAAAGGATTAGAAAAATACATAAATGTAGGTAAAACATTTGTCACTGTAAATCTTAACTCCAGGACTGGAGTATTAAGTGATTTTATAGAACATGATAATTATATAGATTCAAACAATCAAGAGCCAAACGTTAAGTCTTTTACATTATGTAATATAGTTAATAAAGATAGCGTTGTCGATAGCAACGGACGAAGATTAACGAATCTATGCAAATCGACCAATCATATTATTGCAAATGGACGGTTGCTAGGTGATAAGGATGGAAAATTTACATTTAGTTCACAGCGCGGACTTAGCGTTACAGATTACTTATTACTACACACAGAAAGTAGAGATTCTATGCATGACTTTAAAATTTTAGATTGGACTGAGTTTTCTGATCACGCGGCAGTATACTTGAGTTTTCGGACTAAATACGCTATTAAAATAATTCATATAATACATCACATTACGATGAAAAAATAGTGTTTGACGAAAATAAGTTTCTACATTTAAAACGTTATTGCAAAATAAAATCGCATCTATAAATAACGAAATTAATAAAGATAACTCAAGCACGGATAAAGCTGATCGCTTGACCAGCATTATAAAAGCATGCGCAAACGAAGTATTTTTAAAACGGTTTAAAGTAAAAAATCAAAATACGAGCATTAACCCAGAATGGTTCGATGTGAACTGTTTAAAAGCTAAAAATGATTTTAAAAGAGCAAGAAATATATTTAATATAAGTAAAAGTGACGAAAATCGATCAAAATTTACTTATCAAAGAACATTGTATAATAAAGTAAAGAGGAAAGCCAAATTCAAATATAAAATAAATGAAAGTAAACGCCTCCAGGAAATTGCTAAGAGGCAACCACTGAAATTTTGGAAATCTCTAAAGAAATGTTATACTAAGCAACAAAAAGATGGCGATACTATTGATATAAACAATTTTTATAATCACTTCAATAATTTATATGGCGAAAACAGTAATAATGATTCTAATAGTGAAAATATAGAATTTACAAACATATATGATACTGAGTTAGACTCGGTCATAACAGAACAGGAAATCCGTAAAGCCGTTTTTAAACAAAATAACGGAAAAGCATGTGGCCCTGATAACTTATCAGCGGAAATAAAGCATCATACGACATAATTCAACCTTTACTATACACTATATTTAATGAATTATATGACAACGGTGAATATCCCGAAAGCTGGGGCTTAGGATATATTGTGCCTATTTTTAAAGGAGGTGACGCAGATCAACCAAAAAACTATCGAGGAATAACCTTAAATAACATTTTTTCAAAAATATATTCCCAAATATTATTAAATAGACTGTCTTCCTGGTCTGATAAATACGATAAAATAACAAATTTCCAGTTTGGGTATCAAAAAGGAAAAAGCACGGTGGACTGTATCTTCATATTAAACGCAGTTGTAAATAAAGTATTAGAATCAGGACAAAAATTATATTCTATCTTTATAGACTACGAGAAATGTTACGACAAAATTAATCGTACTTTTCTATGGCAAAAACTTATAAAAGAAAAAGTTAGCTCAAAGATGACGAAAGCTATCAAATCTATGTACTCAGCTGTTCGTTCTGCTGTAAAATACAAAATGCAAATTTCGGATGCTATTGATTCACACCTTGGATTGAAACAAGGTGACCCGAGTTCTAGTCTGCTTTTTATGATGTTCCTCAACGACATCGTTGACAATATCAATACAAATTTAAACGGTATTTTCACAATTGAAGAGATGAAACTATTCTTAATATTATACGCAGATGATCAAGTATTATTTGCAACTTCGCCGTCTTCTTTACAAAAAATGTTAAAAGATATAGAAACTTATTGTAACGCTTGGGGTTTAAAAATCAATATAAACAAAACTAAGGTGTTAATTTTTGAAAAGGGAAATCGACACACAGACCATGATTTTTACCTCTATAACGAAAAAATAGAAGTTGTCTCCTCATTTAAATATCTAGGTGTCCTCTTCTTCAAAAATGGAAATTGGCATAGAACACAAAAAAGTATTGCAGAACACGCATCTAAAGCAATGCATAGATTATTCTCAGTATTTCGCAGGTATGAATTCAAAACACATGAAAAACTTAATCTTTTTGATAAGTTAGTCTCATCTGTGCTAAACTATTCCGCAGAGGTTTGGGGGTTTAACGAAGGAAAAGATATAGAAATGGTTCATACTAAGTTCTTACGTAAACTTCTCTGCGTAAACAAATCAACGAATTTGTCAGCTCTATACGGAGAACTAGGAAGATTCCCAATAGAAATAATAAGAAAAATGCACATAATAAGATTCTGACTCAGGATATTGAATTCAGAAAACAATAGCTTAATAAAAAGCACATATATTATGCTAAAAAATGATGCACAGAACAATCACTGTAAAAATTGGGCATATCATCTCAAATCAATGCTAAACAACTTAGGTTTTACAGCATTATGGGAAAACCAGAATTTTATAAACACAAATGATCATGACTACATTTACAATTTAGTTAAATTTAGACTTTTTGATCAATATAAACAAAAATGGTACAGTGATATCAATAACTCACACAGACTAGAATATTATTGTCGTATCAAGCATGATTTTCAAACTGAATCTTACTTGGACATTATTCCAAATAAAAAACACAAAATCGCTCTTACAAAATTTAGGCTATCTTCGCATAGACTCGAAATCGAGCGCGGGCGTTATAACAATATAGCTAGAAATGAAAGAAAATGCAAACTTTGCAATTTAAATATAGTGGAAAGTGAGTACCACTTCCTGTCCTATTTTTAAAGATTTAAGGAAAATATATTTTAGTGGATATTTTTGTAAATGGCCAACATTAAACAAGTTTAACAAATTGATGTGTTCAACAAGTAAAAAAGTATTATGTAATCTTTCGAAATGCATATATTTTGCAAACATTCGCAGACAAGATACTGACACAAGGAATTAAATTGTTTTTTAAGACAATTCATTTCTTTTCGTACCAATTTATTTATGTATCACTTATGCTACGTATATAGTTTTTCTGTGCATATATAAGTAACATCTTAAAGTATGCATTTAGACAGTTTTTGCGTGTTTTTCAAAAACTTAACTTTCTGTATACAATTATACTCCTTTAGGACTTTAGTCATGATTATAAAAATTCATTATAGCCTTTATATTTTTTTGAAAAACTTCCTCAAGCTCCTCTCATTGAGAGACCATACTTCTACACTATAATTATAGTTTTGTGGCAAGAAGCATTGTAATGCTTAAATGCTTAATAAAATTTGTTGTTGTTGTTGTTGTTGTTGTTTTGTTGTTTACTCCTTTGAATAAGACAAGTTTGTCAGAATCGTATTTACCACTTTATTACATTTTATACACTTTTCAGTATTTGTGCAGGAAATGTTGTTTTATAGCAAGTAATTCATATAAGTAAATCCTTAACATTCTTGAGTTGTACTCAAATGAAATGTTCGCTATATCTGACTTGCATTTATTAGTATTATACAACATTTTTATCTTTCAACATGTTAATTTCATTAAAAAATAGACTATCGTTAAAAATGACAACAAGAAATATCCTTATTTTTAGTGACAATTTGGTTTTGAAATAACGTACTCAGCTGAGCAATTTCTTAAGTATTTTCGTGAAATCGGGCCCTGGTCTTAACATCTGATGATCTTAATAGCGGAACTTTTCTGTATATAGAAGCATTATATTTCCTTAACATTGCGCCTATTTTATAAATAGCACAACGGTGTTTCTGACTGACATTATTAAAATAAACAAATTTTAAATAAAAGGTGTCATTACCTGCTTTGAAACTGCCTTGCCATATCTACACCAGGTTGCAAAATGTTCACAGTTCCATGTAATCAAGTTGTAGTCATTTGTCCCGAGCTTCGATTCTGCATGTTTAACGATTTCTGCACCACTATTAGGACTTAAAAAGAAACACAGTTGTATTTAAAAGGCAAAACTTCAGTCACAATATTATCTAAAATAATCTCAGAGAACGATGACAGAAAGGATTAGCAGTTAACAGCAATTTGATGCATTCAATTAAGCATAAACATTCTATACAAATATAACCTCCGCAAACGATCAATGAAAAGTCTAATGCCTTAAATAAAACAACATTTCTTTGCCAATTCTAACATAATTTTAACAAATGATTATCAAAAGTGCACAGTCAAATGCATTTTTTGAGCACACCATTTCATTGCAAAATGTAATATAATCTAGGAAACGATGATCAAAACGGTAAACAGTTAAATGCACTCATTGACAATTAGTAACGCTATTTTTATTCAATGGGGAATCTTTAAAAGCTACATCAAAGTTTGACTCAGGAGCAATCTATGCAACACCTGCGTCATGTAAGCAATACATGCAACAGCAAACTATGCAAAACCTACATCACAAAAGCAATCTATTACAAAACCTACATCATATTAGCAAACTATTCAACACCTTCATCATACAAGCAAACTATTACAAAACCTACATCATAGAATCAAACTATGCATCATCAAGGTTTTTCTATGATTTGATCGGGTGCCTAGTTTTTTACCTTAGATGACCAATTTTCGATCTCGATCTAGATTTTATCAAGGCAATCATACTGACCAAGTACCATGAATATCCAATGAAAAGTGCAACCTCCATAGCTTACAATATTTTTTTTTTCTATGATTTGACACCTTAACCTAGTTTTTGACCCTAGATAACCCATGTTCGAAATCGACCTAGATATCAGTAAGGCAATCATCCTGACGAAGTTTCATGAAAATCCAATGAACAATGCAACCTCTATTGCATACACAAGGTTTTACTATGATTTGACTGGGTGACCTAGTTTTTTACCCTAGATGACCCATGTTCGAGGTCGACCTAGATTTAATAAAGGCAATTATGCTGACTAAGTTTCATGAAAATCCAACGAAAATGCAACCTCTATTGCATACACAAGGTTTTTCTATGATTTGACCGGGTGATCTAGATTTTGCCCCGAGATAACCCATGTTCTAACTGAACCTAGATTTTATCAGGATAATTATACTGACCAAGTTTCATGAAGGTCCAATGAAAGATGCAACCTCTATAGCATACACAAGGTTTTTCTATGATTTGACCGGTGACCTAGTGTTTTACCTTAGATGACCAAGTTTGAACTTGACCTAGATTTCATCAAGGCAATCATACTGACCAAGTTCCATGAAGATCCAATGAAAAATGCAACCTCTATTGCATACACAAGGTTTTTCTATGTTTGAACCCGTGACCTAGTTTTTTACCCTAGATGACCCATGTTCAAAGTCGACCTAGATTTTATAAAGGCAATTATGCTGACTAAGTTTCATGAAAATTCAATGATAAATGCAACCTCTATTTCATACACAATGTTTTTCTATGATTTGACAGGATGACCTAGTTTTTGACCTTAGATGACCTATATTCAAACTCGACCTAGATTTCATTAAGGCAATCATACTGAACAAATGTCATGAAAATCCAAGAAAAATGCAACCTCTATTTCATACACAAGGCTTTTATATGATTTGACCCTGTGACCATGTATTTAACCCCAGATGACCCATATTCAAAGTCGATCTAGATTTCATAAAGGTAGTCATGCTGACAAAGATTCATGAAGATCCAGTGAAAAATGCAGCCTCTATTGCATACAAAAGGTTAAGTATTGACATACGGCAGACAGACGACGGACATCAGGCGATCACAATATCTCACCTTAGCAGTTCGTGCTCAGGTGAGCTATTACAAAACCTACATCATAGAAGCAAACTATTACAAAACCTACATCGTAGAAGCAAACTATTCAACACCTTCATCATAGGACCAAACTACATTGTATTACAAAACCGACATCATAGAAGCAAACTATTACAAAACCTACATCATAGAAGCAAACTATTACAAAACCTACATCATAGAAGCAAACTATTTAACACCTTCATGATAGGAGCAAACTACATTGTATTACTAAACCTACATCATAGAAGCAAACTATTCAACACCTTCATCATAGAAGCAAACTATTCAACACCTTTATCATAGAAGCAAACTATTACAAAACCTACATCATAGGAGCAAACTATTACAAAACCTACATCATAGAAGCAAACTATTACAAAACCTACATCATAGAAGAAAACTATTACAAAACCTACATCATAGAAGAAAACTATTACAAAACCTACATCATAGAAGCAAACTATTCAACACCTTTATCATAGAAGCAAACTATTACAAAACCTACATCATAGAAGAAAACTATTACAAAACCTTCATCATAGAAGCAAACTATTACAAAACCTACATCATAGAAGCAAACTATTACAAAACCTACATCATAGAAGAAAACTATTACAAAACCTACATCATAGAAGCAAACTATTACAAAACCTACATCATAGAAGCAAACTATTACAAAACCTACATCATAGAAGTAAACTATTACAAAACCTACATCATAGGAGCAAACTATTACAAAACCTACACCATAGAAGAAAACTATTACAAAACCTTCATCCTGGAAGCAAACTATTACAAAACCTACATCATAGAAGAAAACTATTACAAAACCTACATCATAGAAGTAAACTATTACAAAACCTTCATCCTGGAAGCAAACTATTACAAAACCTACATCATAGAAGTAAACTATTACAAAACCTTCATCCTGGAAGCAAACTATTACAAAACCTACATCATAGAAGCAAACTATTCAACACCTTCATCATAGAAGCAAACTATTCAAAACCTACATCAAAGAAGCAAACTATTACAAAACCTACATCATAGGAGCAAACTATTACAAAACCTACATCATAGAAGCAAACTACATTGTATTACAAAACCTACATCATAGAAGCAAACTATTCAACACCTTCATCATAGAAGCAAACTATTCAAAACCTACATCAAAGAAGCAAACTATTACAAAACCTACATCATAGGAGCAAACTATTACAAAACCTACATCATAGAAGCAAACTATTACAAAACCTTCATCATAGAAGCAAACTATTACAAAACCTACATCATAGAAGCAAACTATTACAAAACCTACATCATAGGAGCAAACTATTACAAAACCTACATCATAGAAGCAAACTATTACAAAACCTTCATCATAGAAGCAAACTATTACAAAACCTACATCATAGAAGCAAACTATTCATCACCTTCATCATAGGAGCAAACTACACTGTATAACAAAACCTACATCATAGAAGCAAACTATTAAAAAACCTACATCATAGAAGCGAACTATTACAAAACCTACATCATAGAAGCGAACTATTACAAAACCTACATCATAGAAGCAAACTATTACAAAACCTACATCATAGAAGCGAACTATTACAAAACCTACATCATAGAAGCGAACTATTACAAAACCTACATCATAGAAGCGAACTATTACAAAACCTACATCATAGAAGCGAACTATTACAAAACCTACATCATAGAAGCGAACTATTACAAAACCTACATCATAGAAGCGAACTATTACAAAACCTACATCATAGAAGCGAACTATTACAAAACCTACATCATAGAAGAAAACTATTACAAAACCTACATCATAGAAGCGAATTATTACAAAACCTACATCATAGGAGCAAACTATTACAAAACCTACATCATAGAAGCAAACTATTACAAAACCTTCATCATAGAAGCAAACTATTACAAAACCTACATCATAGAAGCAAACTATTCATCACCTTCATCATAGGAGCAAACTACACTGTATAACAAAACCTACATCATAGAAGCAAACTATTAAAAAACCTACATCATAGAAGCGAACTATTACAAAACCTACATCATAGAAGCGAACTATTACAAAACCTACATCATAGAAGCAAACTATTACAAAACCTACATCATAGAAGCGAACTATTACAAAACCTACATCATAGAAGCGAACTATTACAAAACCTACATCATAGAAGCGAACTATTACAAAACCTACATCATAGAAGCGAACTATTACAAAACCTACATCATAGAAGCGAACTATTACAAAACCTACATCATAGAAGCAAACTATTACAAAACCTACATCATAGAAGCGAACTATTACAAAACCTACATCATAGAAGCAAACTATTCAACACCTTCATCATAGAAGCAAACTATTACAAAACCTACATCATAGAAGCAAACTATTCAACACCTTCATCATAGGAGCAAACTACAATGTATTACAAAGCCTACATCATAGAAGCAAACTATTACAAAACCTACATCATAGAAGCAAACTATTACAAAACCTACATCATAGAAGCAAACTATTATAAAACCTACATCATAGGAGCAAACTATTACAAAACCTACATCATAGAAGTAAACTATTACAAAACCTTCATCATAGAAGCAAACTATTACAAAACCTACATCGTAGAAGCAAACTATTACAAAACCTACATCATAGAAGCAAACTACATTGTATTACAAAACCTACATCATAGAAGCAAACTATTACAAAACCTACATCATAGAAGCAAACTGTTCAAAACCTACATCATAGAAGCAAAATATTACAAAACCTACATCATAGAAACAAACTATTCAAAACCTACATCATAGAAGCAAACAAACTATTCAACACCTTCATCATAGAAGCAAACTATTACAAAACCTACACCATAGAATCAAACTATGCATCATCCTTAGATGACCAATTTTCGAATTTGACCTAGATTTCATCAAGGCAATCATACTGACCAAGTTTCATGAATATCCAATGAAAAATGCAACCTCTATTGCATACACAAGGTTTTTCTATGATTTGAAACCGTGACTTAGTTTTTAACCTTAGATGACCCATATTCGAACTCGACCTAGATTTCATTAAGGCAATAATACTAAACAAGTTTCATGAAGGTCCAATGAAAAATACAAACTCTATTGCATACACAAGGTTTTTTTCTATGATTTGACCGGTTGACCTAGTTTTTTACCCTAGATGACAAATGTTCAAAGTCGACCTAGATTTCGTAAAAGCAAATGTGATGACTAAGTTTCATGGACACTAGCAAACTATGCAAAACCTACATCATAGAAGCAAACTATGCAAAACCTACACCATAGAAGCAAACTATGCATCATCTTCATCATAGAAGCAAACTATGCAAAATCTACATCATAGAAGCAAACTATGCAAAACCTACACCATAGAAGCAAACTATGCATCATCTTCATCATAGAAGCAAACCATGCAAAATCTACATCATAGAAGCAAACAATGCAAAACCTACATCATAGAAGCAAACTATGCAAAACCTACATCATAGAAGCAAACTATGCAAAACCTACATCATAGAGGCAAACTATGCATCATTTACATCATAGAAGCAAACTATTACAAAACCTTCATCATTGGAGCAAACTATGCATCATCTTCATCATAGAAGCAAACTATGCAAAACCTACATCATAGAAGCAAACTATGCATCATCTTCGTCATAGAAACAAACTATGCAAAACCTACATCATAGAAGCAAACTATGCAAAACCTACATCATAGACGCAAACTATGCAAAACCTACATCATAGAAGCAAACTATGCAAAACCTACATCATAGACGCAAACTATGCAAAACCTACATCATAGAAGCAAACTATGCAAAACCTACATCACTGAAACAAATTATTACAAAACCTACATCGTAGAAGCAAACTATTGAACTCCTACATCATAGAAGCAAACTTTGCAAAACCTACATCAAAGAAGCAAACTATGCAAAACCTATATCATAGAAGCAAATTATGCAAAACCTACATTATAGAAGCAAACTACGCATCATCTTCATCATAGAAGCAAACTATGCAAAACCTACATCATAGAAGCAAACTATGCAAAATTTACATCATAGAAGCAAACTATGCAAAACCTACATCATACAGGCAAATTATGCAAAACCTACATCATAGAAGCAAACTATGCATCATCTTCATCATAGAAGCAAACTATGCAAAACCTACATCATAGAAGCAAACTTTGCAAAATCTACATCAAAGAAGCAAACTATGCAAAACCTACATCATAGAAGCAAATAATGCAAAACCTACATCATAGAAGCAAACTATGCATCATCTTCATCATAGAAGCAAACTATGCAAAACCTACATCATAGAAGCAAACTATGCAAAATCTACATCATAGAAGCAAACTATGCAAAACCTACATAATAGAAGCAAACTATGCAAAACCTACATCATAGAAGCAAACTATGCATCATCTACATCATAGAAGCAAACTATGCAAAACCTACATCATAGAAGCAAACTATGCATCATCTTAATCATAGAAGCAAACTATGCAAAACCTACATCATAGAAGCAAACTATGCATCATCTTCATCATAGAAGCAAACTATGCAAAACCTACATCATAGAAGCAAACTATGCAAAACCTACATCATTGAATCAAATTATTACAAAACCTACATCGTAGAAGCAAACTATTGAACACCTACATCATAGAAGCAAACTATGCAAAACCTACATCATAGAAGCAAACTATGCATCATCTTCATCGTAGAAGCAAACTATGCAAAACCTACATCATAGAAGCAAACTATGCAAAACCTACATCATAGAAGCAAACTATGCAAAACCTACATCATAGAAGCAAACTATGCAAAACCTACATCATAGAAGCAAACTATGCATCATCTACATCATAGAAGCAAACTATGCAAAATCTACATCATAGAAGCAAACTATGCATCATCAGCAAACTATTACAAAACCTACATCATAGAAGCAAACTATGCAAAACCTACATCATAGAAGCAAACTATGCCAAACCTACATCATAGAAGCAAACTATTACAAAACCTACATCATAGAAGCAAACTATGCAAAACCTACATCGAAAATGTAAATATTCAACACCTATACCATAGAAGCAAACTATGCATAATCTGCGTCATAGAAGCAAACTATGCAACATCTATGCCATAGAAGCAAACTATGCAACACGTACGCCATAGAAGCAAACTTTGCATAACCTTCATCATAGAAGCAAACTACCTACCTCCTTTCATAATCACACTCATTGTTTACAACAATTGAAGACCCATTAGCTACATCTTTTAGCCGATCCCTTCGGACCTTGATATCGAACTGAACGTTAAGTTTTCTGGACGCCTCTTGTTGACTGCTGGCATCATTGCGTCTGCTCCGTATTATACAATTGACGTATTCAAGCTCTTTAGATTCTGACGAAAAAGGTGGGGGTGAAATATGAATGACGTCCCCGTTACCTGAAATGAATGAAGAAATTTGTAATGAGTATACATAATAGGAGTTTTATTTCTCAATTATGTGATAATTATTAAAATACCAAGAGAATTTGTATGTGACAGCAACAATTTCTTGGGCCTCCTGAGCCATCTGCCCATATCAGCAACATGGATTCTGATTATTTTATGATCGTTTATTAGATGTTTCCCTATTAACTTGAAGGAAAATTACCTACCAATATAGCAAGGGAGGTAAATATTGTAGATATGGGAACTACAGTGTGAGATGTCTAGATATTTTTAGAATAAAACGTGCTTTATTGTTTGACCTTTAGTAACTGTTATATTTTACCTTGAAATTATATATACATGTTTTTCTCTTGTGAGGGTTTAGTAATGTACATTTGCTATATGTCTTCTATATGGTGTCTTTAAGTAACAGCGTCATTAAATTACTGTGACACGTGACTAGATACGACACAGATATTTTAAAATCTATATGCTGGTACTCTTAGTGAATTACATGTTTTAGTACTCCTGTAATGTCATTTGTTATTTCCGAACAAACAGTTTAACGTTAATATTACGTTATTTAGTTTTTGAAGTGGTATATGGGGATATATTACCCTCCTAGACTTATATTACCCGAGCCGTTAGGCGAGGCTAATATTGTGTCGAGGCGGGTAATATATCCCCATATATCACGTCAAAAACAAATAGCAATTTTATTACCCTTCCCTTTCTTGAATATTGAAAGATTCTGTTTATGTTTTATTTATTTAACGGCTGAACGTAAGCAGACCTTCAAATCCCCTTATATTACCGGCTTGCTCGTAAATATCAATATCTATTTGCTGATCGTTGACCAATCAGAAGACCGCAAATTTCATGGAAGGGTAATAAAAATGTATTTAATTTTAAAACCTTTTTGGTTATGTGTACCAGGAATATACATGTACACGGACTTAAAATTTATTTTAAAGCGATTTTCTTGTTTGATAACAACAAATGTGTAAAAACCCAAACCTAATGTAAATTCCAAACCAACAACACAAAAAAAATATGTAAAACAAAAAAACATGTGTAAATAAGAAACACAATAAACATACCTACATAGACTGCCCAATGTGCATACAGTCCCCACATCCGGGAGAGTTCAATCAAATCGCCTAACTCAATGTCAGCAACACTTTTCGTCTCAAGGTATATAGTTCCCATCTTTAGTCGGTATTAATAGTTTAAACTGAATTAAAGAAAGAAATATTCGTTGAACTTCGGGCGAACAATGGTTCACTTAGTAAGCGGAAGGGAGTCTGACACCCGTAACACGTACACTACCTATACAGCTGATTTTCTCTTCCACTTTTGATACATTAAAGAAAATTACACAAAAACTCTATTAACAGAAATGAAATGAATTTGAACTTTTTGAAGATTTTAAGATTACAGATCAACTTTAAATCATGTATTTTAAGCCAATATTACAAAATGGTCAACCCTATTCTTACGTACTCTGAGCTAACTGAATGCGTTGATCAGAAATGAGAGATTTTTGTAAGGTTATGAAGTTTTATTGTTGGTACCGGATCATCCATGTGACCCAATGCCCCCAAGAAGATTTTAAGGGATAGATGGTTTCGGACTGCATGGGCAGTATTCAAGTAGTTTAAAGATTTCACCAACACGGCGTTACACATAGTAAACAAGTGTCACCAGCCGTTTTCAGTCAAGTGTTAACATGTACAGTCTGTTACAATTTCCTGCAAAACAAAGAACATATTCAATTAATGTCTTATTGTTACTTATCCAACATACAAATTGAAATGCATAATGTGTATATTACTAGTGTGAAAGGCATATATAATAGTAGATAATAATAGAAAATACTATTCTAACCTTTACAATAGACTACAGGTACGCAGATAATTCTGGTGTTTTCGTGTTGTTGTTGATTCTATAATCAATAAACAATCTCCGCTGGTCTTCGCAACTGTAGAGTAGTATTTGGAAAATATATTGGACCGAAAGGTGAAGCGAAACTGAAAGTAGTTATCTATATAAAACATATTCTTGTATTAAAGGTCACAGAACAAAATAAAATGAAACTACGGGTATCTTGGAAGTATAGAATACATGTAGCCTGTGTCCGTTATATTATATATACATGTATAATGTATGTATAAGATCAATAATAAAGAGTTTCCATAGACGTGCATGAAAACGTTTGCGCATGGTGCGACTTTCCAACATCTCATACACGGCTGAAATGTATTTAGTTTTTTAGAATTAACTTAGTCCATCAATAGTTTTATAATATTGACTGTACGCGTTGAGTTATGTCATTTATTATGACCTGGACGAGACAATCCTCATTCACAGATCACTTTAAATTAAGTAGTCTCTGACCACAATAGACAATGTCTGAAAATACCAAATATTTCGCTTGTACATTGTATACAGATTTTTTTCTCTCCATTTTATTCACATTCTATCATTCTGTGATTATTTATATGCTGCAAATTAGCAATCAAATACATAGTTGTAGGTCCGCGAGGTCCCTAGACAAAAAAGGCCCGCCTATTTACCACACGGAGACCATTACAAAATAAATGTACATGTTTTCTGTTTAACCGCAGAATTAGAACTTTTCTTTTTGAGTCTCATTACTAAATGTTGTATGTCTGTTAAATTGCGTAACATTTAACAGACATACAATTTTCGGTAATGTTATTAACTGTGCAAAAGGATGTATAAATTCATAGACAGTCTTAGACTTACCCTTGTCACTACCTGTATCCAACTATAATACACAGAGCAGGCAGATGCTGTAAAATTATAATTTGAGCCGTGACATGACAAAACCAACATAGTGGTCAAAGTTCACTTTTTCTACTTTTTAAGTGTTTTAAAAGAACAATCCTTTACAAATCTTTTGAGACCAGTCTTATGATTTTACATCGATTAGAGGTTGCTCAAAAACCTTAATCAATGAGGTAGGTGCAGCGGTAAACAATGAAATAAACGACGTGACGTGACGTCGTTTATTTTGAAGCAGCGTAAAAATTTGATGACTTAATGGGTTCGGTACGTTTTGGGCCGATTTTGGCCCGTGCTTGTAACTCTGTGAAATTTACAAATATCATTGGGTTATCATTTTCGCGAAGAATACCAAAAAATAAAAAAAAACATGGAAAATAGAAAATGGGACATAAATTCGCAATTTAACATCAGTGACGTCACATGTTAAAATAGAATATGAAGACAGTGCGCCAAACCCAGAATTATTGTGTCTGTGCAAGTATAAGTTCGATCGGAAGTTATACATGTATATAATACAGTGAAAGCAGGCGCATGAATATTTATCATTTATATGCAAAAAGCAAACACCTGACTTTCTACTATTTAAGTGTCTTTGCAAAGTTGTTTATTTATAAATAACGTTAACAAATTTATTTATCTAAGTCGGCTTACTTTACGTAAAGAGGTTTCAATGTTTCTAATTCAATTCGTTTGCCTACAGAACGAGCTCGATTCTCATGCAAACTGGTGCAGACGATATTTGCATCAGATTAAACTATTCATCATGAGAATAAATTAGAATAAGCACAACATGTTTAAATCACCGAGTTTCTTATGAATTTTGTTCAGTTTTAATATACTAAATTTAAGAAACTGTCATTCCCGACAATCATGTGGTTTATGTATTTCAAAATACACATAACGGAGTTTCCAATCATTGTTATACTGTATATGTTCATAATAACATATAATAATGTATTTTGCGACAGGAAATCTCGAAACTACTCCTTGTGAGCAGACAGGGACAGGTATCATCCTGTGCAAGTGGTTTCACGTAGCGACGAATACGTCTGTCGTTCAAATGATAGTCCACCTGCGGGTAAGGCTTGTGGTTTCAGGTTCGTATCAAACGCAGTGCTCTCGTTACTGACGATAGGAAACGACGGGGATTTTGTTTTACAAACAACAATCATTAGCAAAATATTACTTATTGACTTGATTGTACAGGTCACGCATGTAACAGCATCGTACTGTCTAAAATAAAAGAACCCAGCGTCCAAATTTCACGAAAGAAGACTAATTAAAATATTACACTTATTCGGACCTTTTATTTCTGGTAGTTCATAGTAAAGAGCTTTTTTTTAATATAAACTTTATTGTTTATTATACGCCGAATAACGCGGTAATATTCATATGTCATGATGAACACTAAAAAATTGCAAACCCGGCCTCGACCAATCATATGCTCTTGCTACGGATCTGCATATGTAGTTCAATCTGTAATGACGTGCAATAATAAGTAGGCCATAACATACCTATTCTTATTTTGTCATTAGGAGAAAAAAATGCTGAAATATATTGTTAGTCTGGCCATTATCCGTCGCACATTTCTTGATACAGACTGGGCAGACATATACATGTATGTGTTTTAGTAAGCACTGCATATCACGTTACGCTTTCGGTTTCATCTCATAGGCTGTATACTTCTGGAAACAATGAAAGTAGAAATTCCAGAGATTCGCAGGAATCGCCCTGTCTACAAACATGCGCATGAATTTCTTCTTTTTTTATTTTTATTTATTTATTTATTTTTTTTTTTTTTTTTGCTTATGAGAGGTCGATTTTAGGCATTCTCTACCTTGGTTTGCCGACATGTCTGCTTTATGCCTATGAAAAAATATTTGCACATTTCTCAGGAGTCTGTCAACGAACGAGGGCAAAACGAAGAGATATATATATATGGAAGACCAAACCTGTCTCAACATGCGTATACGTGGTGTGGAAAGGATATGACATTTAAAATAAAGATACATTTGTACTTCAACAGTGATTCTCAAAAGGATTTGAACTTCGCGTAGTTATTCAGTAATTATCATTTAACAAAATCACAAAAAGAAAAAAAAACACAACGTAATTGGAGTTCGATGTGCGGGTTTCCGGAAACAGATACGCTAGACAAATTCGTTCACACAGAGGTAGATGAACTTGCGTTTTGAGTTTTCCTAACGTTTGCGGGTGCTGTATTGAAAAAAGCGGAATGGGTAATTCGTATACAAGCACAGGAAGTTTCAGAGAAAAATATTTGAAATTGAATGAGCTACATGTATGACAATTCTCCTGCGAGCAATTATTTATTTATTTATTCATTTCATTTTTTTACCTGAAAAAAAGTCATTCTACATAAACAAGGCAACTTGAAGACAGCTATATCCCAATCCCCGTTGAGTGGAAAATGTTGAGATGGTAACCTTTCATCAAGTTGGCTAAGTAAGAACTACAGTCAAATTAAAATAATCAAATTCTAATTTAAAAATTTAACTTACAATTAATCCTTTTGAATACTTTGAAATTTTTTTATGTCCCCTTCAAAGAAGAGTGGTATATTGATTTGCAGATGTCGGTCGGTCGGTATGTTCGTCTGTCTGTCCGTCCGTCTATCAACTGGTTTTCGGATGATACCACAAGAACGCTTGGGCCTAGGATCCTAAAACTTGATGTAGCAGTTGGTCATGACAAGCAGAGGAGCCCTATTGTTTAGGTCAGTTTGTCAAAGGTCAAGGTCACAGTGACACGGAATAGAAAAACGTTTTCCGGATTATAACTTGAAAATGCTTGGACCTAGCACCTTCAAACTTGATGTGGAGATTTATCATGACCAGCAGATGACCCCTATTGTTTTTAGATTAGTATGTCAAACTTCAAGGTCACAGTGACCCGGAAAAGTAAAATGGTTTCCGGATGATAAGTTGAAAATGCTTGGACCTAGCACCTTCAAACTTGATGTGGAGGTTTGTCATGACCAGCAAATGACCCCTATTGATTTTGAGGTTAGTAGGTCAAACTTCAAGGTCACGGTGACCCGTAATTGTAATACAGTTTCTGAACGATAACTCGAGAATGCTTGGGCCTAACATCTTGAAACTTGATGTGGAGGTTGATCATAATCGGTAGAGGACTCCTTAGGGTTTTGAGATTAGAAGGGCAAAGGTCAAGGTCACAGTGATCCGGAATTGTAGAATGGTTTCCACTCAATAACTTAAGTTAGGAGTGACCAATTGCAATGGAATTCGGTTTGTAGGTAGTTAGCAGGGAGAGGAAGCTTGGGTTGCATTTGGGGTCACTAAGATTAAGGTCAATGTTACTTAAAATAGAAAAATGGTTTCCGCTCAATAACATGAGTTAGGAGTGACCAATTGCAATGAAATTTGGTGTGTAGGTAGCTTGCATGGAGAGGAAGATATTTAAATATTTTTTCTTTTAAATTTTTATATTTATTTCAATAAAAACATTTTTTTGAGGGGATGGTGGTGGGGAGGTTCACTTTTTCATTATGTTTTGTTTATTCTACAATTTTTACAGATGTCGTTATCACGAATTTCACACTGACTTTTACTTTAAAAATTGTTCCTTTCATAGTACAAACTTGGCATCAAGGGGGGGGGGGGGGGCATACGTGTTTTACAAACAGCTCTTGTTAATTACTTGTGTTTCATGTGAGGAAAGAGTCGTCATTAATGTTGGTAAAATTTGTGCCTTTTTTCATTCTTTATTTAACTATCGACCCTTCCTATATAAGCCAGCTTATGTCCAACTATCGTTTCATATAAGCTATCATGTTTTGCATATATAAAGAAACTTGGTAGATACTTCCGTTACATGAATTTAAAAATGATCGAAAGGTTCGAATTATATGGCAGGGAATTTTAATTTAGCGTCTAAACCTCCATAGCCTTAACATGGGTTATTGCCTTGATGCTCTTTCTTGGTAAAGCCACCTTTAAACTTCTCTTCTATATAAATTTGCATGATTCGATCATTTGAAAATTTATGTAACGGAATTATCTATTCACTGTACTCATAGATGCAAGGCATGATTTTAAAAGCTTACTACCGGAAACTATCTACATCTAATCAATTTTAATGTAGTGGTTTAAGAGGAAGAAACAGACGGTGATCATTATAAGCATAGACTCAAAACAAAAGTTTACAAATGTTGGAATTGGAAAGGAATGGTATAAACTTGTGTCATAAATGGTCCCTTGATTATAGTATTTTTAACACTCAACTCAGTTTCAGCACGATTTTTGCCACCTCTAGCATAATGGTATGAAAGACGAAATAGGTTTAAGAACAGTTTTTTTAATGATTATGATACTACTCCTGTATGAAAGGTTACAGAAAATTATTAAAATGTTAAATTGTTTAAAGAATTTATGAAATATTTAATATTCCATTGATACAATTACTGAGCATGAATCTAAAATCAAGCTTGAAAATAATTAAAATCGGGTCTCTTTTTTCCATCTTTATAATCTCCGCGATGGTTGAAAATTAAAATTAAAAGATTAATAATTGTAATTATAGAATTAGAAATTCATCAAGTGAAGAAATTAACATAATCAATTATTACCTTTTTCTGACAACTGTATAGTCCAATGACGGTCTAAACAACTCTCGGATGTCTTATATAGTTCATAGTCCGGTGGTATTCCTGCATTTACACATTTCTTTGGAAATCTTATTCAGTTAAATTAGAATAAAAACACATCCACCTACATCTATTACAGAATGTATTTAGAAACTGGCTTTTAAGGTTATTTTTGTATATCTAATTTATTGTATCTGGAGTCTTTAAGTCTGTAAAACAAATCCAAAACAAGTGACCAAATATTTAAACATAACCTTTATGACCCCCTTTGGAGGTCTTAGTCTGATAGCGTATTGATCTTTATCAATCACATATACAGAAAACAATACATGTTTATGCTAGATATATAGTCAACATATGCGGGAGACAATCTTTTTTAATTTTAAGATTTTTGCGGTAATTTTAGACAAAAGCTTTTATTTAACCATTGAAGTTTTTGACGGATGAACATGAAAGATGATAAAATGATTGATCATACTTTTGTACAAAGTTTATGGTATTGATGGGACGTTTCTGCAAGTATGAAAAAAAGCTATTTTAGAAGTCAAAATAGTTTACCGTCCTATTGTATACCAAGTTTTAAGCACACTGTCGTTAAAACAGCAATAGATTTTTTTAATGTTTTTACATAATTGCTACATCATGTACCCATAGCGTGATAAATTTCTAAAATGGTCTTTCAAATGAGCTGTTTAAAGAGGTCCTAATTGAAAATTTCCTAACTGAAGTGCGAACAATGACGAGCATAATCTGGTCACAAATTTAAAAATAAGTTTTAAGTGTTAAATCAATTGCAGTGGCAAAACAATTTTGCCATGGCCAGGCAATTTGCCATGGCAAAAGACTGCATATGGTTAAAGTGATAAAGGTAAAACATAGAATCCTCACATTTAAAAGGATGAAATGACACTGAAACTTCCGACATTATTTTTTTCAGCAGCAAGTGTGAATAGAGGCTAGATTTTGCAGAATGTTTTCAATTAGAAGCGTGCCTACCGTTGTGCCAGTAATAGCTTAGACAATGCAATACTGCCCGAATTGAATGTTCGTTAATACAGCAGGAACCCTCTAAATGACATTCTTGAAGATTGTGAGTAATATAAAGATTTCTGGACAGAAAACATATACTTTTACAAACAAGACTATGTTTTCTAGTTGACTTCTATTTTAAATATCATATCACACTTGTATAAAGCATTTACAATAGTCATATATGACTTATGCCAACAAAACTGTAATACAAAATTTGTCCGCTCAATATCCTACAGAAAGGGAAATTGAATCTATGTATGCAATGTACTACAATGCACACATCTCAGTATTTCTACACTTTAGTAGTTTTAAGAATGATCTTTTTTTATATGTCAATTTATTGAATGTGATATTATTGTATAGTTATCGTCTAAATTCTTCTGTCTTTTCGGCTTTTGTTACTCATTGTGTTCTAAGGATGTTCTTAGGAATGAATTTCTTTCTCGATGATTGTATTATTAATGTAAAGTTATTGTCTAAGAACGTTCTTAGAGACAAAACTTCTGTCTTTTCGGCTTTTGTTGCTCATTGTGTTCTAAGGACGTTCTTAGGAATGAATTTTCTTTCTCATTGATTGTGATATTAATGTGAAGTTATTGTCTAAGAACGTTCTTAGAGACAAAACTTCTGTATTTTCGGCTGTAGTTGCTCATTGTGTTCTAAGGCAGACGTTCTTAGGAATGAATTTCCTTATTTATTTATTTATTTATTGTGATATTAATGTACATATGTATAGTTATTGTCTTAGAACGTTCTTAGAGACAAAGTCTTCTGTCTTTTCGGCTTTAATTGTTCATTGTGTTCTAAGGACGTTCTTAGGAATGAATTTCTTTCTCATTGATTGTGATATTAATATAAAGTTATTGTCTAAGAACGTTCTTAAAGACAATACTTCTGTCTTTTCGGCTTTTGTTGCTCATTGTGTTCTAAGGACGTTCTTACGAATGAATTTCTTTCTCATTGATTGTGATATTAATGTAAAGTTATTGTCTAAGAACGTTCTTAGAGACAATACTTCGGTCTTTTCGGCTGTAGTTGCTCATTGTGTTCTAAGGACGTTCTTAGGAATGAATTTTCTTTCTCATTGATTGTGATATTAATGTAAAGTTATTGTCTAAGAACGTTCTTAGAGACAATACTTCGGTCTTTTCGGCTGTAGTTGCTCATTGTGTTCTAAGGACGTTCTTAGGAATGAATTTTCTTTCTCATTGATTGTGATATTAATGTAAAGTTATTGTCTAAGAACGTTCTTAGAGACAATACTTCGGTCTTTTCGGCTGTAGTTGCTCATTGTGTTCTAAGGACGTTCTTAGGAATGAATTTTCTTTCTCATTGATTGTGATATTAATGTAAAGTTATTGTCTAAGAACGTCCTTAGAGACAATACTTCGGTCTTTTCGGCTGTAGTTGCTCATTGTGTTCTAAGGACGTTCTTAGGAATGAATTTCCTTATTTATTTATTTATTTATTGTGATATTAATGTACATATGTAGAGTTATTGTCTTAGAACGTTCTTAGAGACAAATTCGTCTGTCTTTTCGGCTTTAATTGTTCATTGTGTTCTAAGGACGTTCTTAGGAATTAATTTCTTTCTCATTGATTGTGATATTAATATAAAGTTATTGTCTAAGAACGTTCTTAGAGACAATACTTCTGTCTTTTCGGCTTTTGTTGCTCATTGTGTTCTAAGGACGTTCTTACGAATGTAAAGTTATTGTCTCAGAACGTCCTTAGAGACAATACTTCTGTCTTTTCGGCTTTTGTTGCTCATTGTGTTCTAAGGACGTTCTTACGAATGTAAAGTTATTGTCTCAGAACGTCCTTAGAGACAATACTTCTGTCGTCTTTTCGGCTGTAGTTACTCATTGTGTTCTAAGGATGTTATTAGGAATGAATTTCTTTCTCATTGATGTGATATTAATGTAAAGTTATTGTCTAAGAACGTTCTTAGAGACAATACTTCGGTCTTTTCGGCTGTAGTTACTCATTGTGTTTTAAGGACGTTCTTAGGAATGAATTTCTTTCTCATTGATGTGATATTCATGTAAAGTTATTGTCTAAGAACGTTCTTAGAGACAATACTTCGGTCTTTTCGGCTGTAGTTACTTATTGTGTTCTAAGGACGTTCTTGGGAATGAATTTCCTTATTTTTTTATTTATTTATTTATTTATTTATTTATTTAAGGTGATATTAATGTACATATGCAAGTTATTGTCTAAGAGCGTTCTTAGACACAAATTCTTCTGTCTTTTTGGCTTTAATAGTTCATTGTGTTTTAAGGACGTTCTTAGGAATGACTTTCTTAATTAATTGATACTCTCACTGTAAGGACGTTCTTAGATGTGAATTCACATCATTTTTTTCTCAGCAAATTCTGTGAGTGAGCAGCTTTAAATATCCTACGATGATCTTGAAAACGATATAAATGTATTTCTGGTCTGAAATAGGGGGAAACAAATGAGTGTTCCTATATATTCCTTAATTATCTTAGCATGTTTCAGAAATGTTTTCTGTAGAGCGTGTTTGTATACATTTATGCATCATGATGTAATGACTGGCACGTGAGATAGTATTGGCCATAATGTGAGCTTGCCCGTACAATGCAAAATAAAAAAATATCAAACGCTAGCGCAATTTAACGATACCTAAGTGAACATCCTACATTATGGTATAAGACAGATTACTCCTGTTTTTTCGACAGCCTGCACGTACAACGTACAACCAGATGCCATTTTACGATATGACTTCGGTAAATATTTATTTAAGGTAGGTCAGTACCTTTCGTCTGTAAAATTAAAAGTTGTCACATTTGTTTGAAATTTGGTACATGCGTATATCGTGCCTATCTGCGTTGCATGGTAACGTTCTTATTCATGTGACATCACATGACGTCATTTAGCAACGCCATCTCGCGACAGCGTACCAGAAGCATACCGTCATGTGGTTATTGTTATGTTATTTTGTCATTTGTGGACCGACTTCTAATTTTCAATTTTTGCTATAATGCTTTTAAAAAATTCTATCAATCGATGTGCAAACTATTACATTTAATTTAGAAAATATTACATTTTCATCGAAAACGTACAGAAAAGGGTCAGTAACGTCATTTTTCTGCTCCATGAATTTTGGCATTTCAGATAATAACACAAAAAACTAGACGGTGAAAGTTTTTTAAATTTTGACAATTTACTATTTTTGACATTTGAAACTGAATAACTGAATAAAAATGGAATGTGTTCGACTTAGATTTTTCAGTAAGCGCTCTTGAATAATGCCACTATAACGTGAAAAGGTGATGCCGCTTCTAGGCATGAGTATTACTGAGTAAAGTGATCGTTTACGTACACGCAGTGAACATATCAAACAGTCATTTGACTCATTTTTCATACGTAACTTCCGAAAACTCTAATATTTTAAAGGATGGAACAAGCAAGTTCTCAATAACTCAATCATTACCTATATGTTTATGGCAAAATACTCTACCAGCCTACTATTTCTTGAGTGTTGTCTCACAGAAGCTGTTTTAAACGGTTTTCACAAGTTCTCGAAAATACAAGTCTTAAATGTTGCGAGTTAAAACTTATCCTGACAACTCAGCAGACCGAATGATTATAACCAACCGACCCAAGAATAAGAAGTGTCCTCTTCAAAGGACCATGTGTAATAGCAAAGGCAGATATGATGTTACCTATGCTTGATGCACGTACTCGCAAGCATGAGTGCATTATAAAGAAGTAAAGGTACATTTCCAAGTTTTTCCAAATAAAAGCCTTTACTTACAATTCAATGTTCGGTAGTTATCTCAAACACTTAAAATTCCTGAACGGCTCGTCGAATGTTGACAAGTATTTTCTGGGTAAATCTCACGGACATTTTTTGAAGAAATCCCCTTTGACAGTTACACTTGTTGCAGAAAAGTAATGAGCATCAACAGAGCATACATATGTGTTTGCAATTTTTTGAACGCTGCCTTAGACGTACATGTATTATTGTTATCGGTTGTGGAAAAAATGCGGTAGCTCCCACATACCCTCTCTCGTTGATAACTCTAGGGAGAAGAACAATCAGCCATTTATAGCGAAACGAGTATTTCAATACTCAATTCGGCATTTACAGTTATAAAATAGAAAGAATCGTTAATATTTTGACTCAAAAGAGAAAACACCTTTATCTGTGTAACTTAAAATACAAAGTCTTCTTTGTAATTCGACTAGAAGTTACTGCTAATTAAAACGTAACGAGTCTATGTATCAGTGCCAGATGTGGTTTTCTGGGGGTTTGCATTTTTTGATAGTGCATTGTTTCAAAAAGAAAAATGCACTTTTTAAGTACATAATCCCTCTAGTTATAGCATAGCATTACTTTATAGCAAGCATGCCATCCCATTGACACAAACGTTTCATGTTTCATAAACTATTACTCTGTATCATCTATGTTAAGGGAAGAGCTACTCTGTGGATGCAGCGTCCCCTTTTTACTGTGTCTTGCAACTTTTAGGTGATATATGAAAGGACACTATATCGGAAAACATTTTCTTGCATATCGGATCAGCATTTCAGGTCATTTTACCAATGCCGTAAAAATCGGTCTGGCACCCCTCCTTTGCCAGACGACTCTCGTGAATTTCTTGTGATGTTACATTATAAACATTGTGACATCACTTTCCCAAACACAACGTCTGTATTTCGTTTGTTTTATATGAAAATGCATCATTTCGATTAGTTTGAATATAGAAATCTTCTTTAAAGTGCAAGACGGTATGCAAGAAAAAATTTCATACAAAACAGTTACCCTCAGTGACGGATATTTCGTTTTGAACCTCATGCTCATGACAGAAACTATTATTGTTCTACAATGTGTCTTTACTAATATTAAACAGTCACTGAGATCAATTTGTAAGTTATGCACTGATTTCCCGCCTAGCTTCGTCTTTCCGTAATTTTGAAGAACAAAAAAAATTGTACAACAGATTTATCATAAAGTTAATTTTGCCATTCGACCCTAATGATATTTCAAACATTGTTAAAACGAATTGACCCCAAAATTGATGGAATGAAAACAAAACTCCTGCGTTCGACGAATCGCCAAAAGTATGTTCCATTTTGGACGCGTATGAAAATCGGGTTTAATACAGAATGCAAAAGTGGCCATAACGTATAAAACGTATTTAAAGCATATACAGTTTTTCAGGATATAAACTAAAAGTATCCTATTCCCTTTCAAACATTTTAACCATGACAAGTTATGTTTTATTGCAGTACAATGGTTTACGATGCTTTTAAAAGATGACTTGTTATATCAGATTCGAAGATCAGAATTTTAATTATGTTTGCATACATACTGCCTCTGATCGCAGTAAAAATCTCTTAAATTTCGATTGCTTTGTGCTCAAATAAGAACGTTTAGATAATGATGCTATTCTAGTCACAAATGGTGCAGCTATCAAATAATGAAATTCAATATATTTGATAAAGAATAATTTTTAAATTAAAGATGGTGCAGAAGTTTATACCACAAAATCTACATCCTTTTGTATATATTATTATATGAACGTGCATAATTAGATCCGTGTTTGATACATAAATTAAAATATGATGAATCAGTTTTCAAATTTTATACTTTCAATGAGATCCTATTCTTCACATCTGCGACACACTGGGAAAATATGGTCGTACAAACCATGTACTAATCCGCAAAAGTATGTGTAGACAAAGACATAACGTGTAACATTTATTTTAGACACACTATATAACAAGGTCTGCAGTATAATATAATATTGACTGCAAAAATCGTTGAACCGTTAATAATAAGTGCACCGTAGTTTTATGATGTAGCTCTCGGAACACTATGAAGGAAGAATTGACAACGCCGAAAAATACCATAAAAAGAAATTCAATACATCTAAAGTGGGAAATTGTATGCAAAGAATACTATGTGCTTTAGCACACGCTCTACAGTTAAACCTGTGATTACAGACCACAGATATATTTCTAGTTCAAAAAAAGATATCTCCTAATTTGCAGAGATACCTAAGTTTAAGATAATTATATCTTCCCTATTTTAGGAGATACCTCTTTGCAATCAGAGAGATATCTCCTTTGGGTTGAATAGTAGAAGAGATATCGCTCTTATTTCTAGGAGATATCTTTCATTTTGATAAAGATATCTCTTTAACACTGAGATATATCTTTGTATCACAGAAATATATCTCCTGAACTTTAAGAAATATCACTTCCACTTACAGGGATATCTGTTTAACATCATTTGAGAGATATCCTTCTATTTTCAATAGATATTTCTCAAATTTACAGAGTTATCTTTTTAAGAAGGAGAAATATCTATGAACGACAGAGAGATATTTCTATAACATTGAGATATATCTCTTTAGTATTGGGAGATATCTTTCTAAACCGGTGAGATATTTCTTTTGAAAGAAAGATATCTCCTAATTTACAGGAAGTAACACTTTGAGTCGTAACTGTACATGTAATTCAAAATTGAGGAATTGAAAATTCAAAGTCACCAGCAAGAAGGATGTTACTTGAGTTAAGGAACTGCTTTAAGTTTCTGGGATTATCTCTGTTCATATATCTTCATGTATCATCAAATGTTTTTCAAAAAGAAATAATATCAAGTTTGTGCAGTTAAAAAACTGTCAAAGTATTCGACTTTCGGACAAGATGATTAGAATGTTTTTCATTTCTTGCCGTAACAAAAAAAAGGCCACGATGGAATGCATACTTATAACAAATATCAAATAAAACCACCCAAAACATCCCTGCAAAGGTTGAACAAAATTTATCATTTAGTTAAAAGGAGATGCCGCGAAAGTGAGACGAAATATTTGACTGACGGACGGATGACAGCGCACGATGGACGGCAAATGATGGGAGAGGTCACTGCGTGTTCAGGGCTAACTTAAATACAGGAGAAAGGTAATTTATGCGAAAAAATTCAGTGCTAACTTGCGAAAACCAATTATACACCTATATATAACTTACGAGTGCGCTATTTACGAATAATAAGACATAACGGTCACCTTAGAGCTAGTGAAATATGGTGACTATAAGTCAATCGTAACATTCATAAGGAACGACTTACGAATTTTCCATTTACCGGCCGCTGATCACAAATTAGCAGGACGTTTCCGTGCCTTGATTGGAAATCAGCAATTTCACGTTTTGAAATATTTGTGTAATAATGTGGTTGCATATTTCTGCCACGAGATGGCGAAATAGCTATAATCACGATCATGTCAAACATTATCTGGATTATTCGTAGTTTTATATCTTACAGTTTCAAGTTTTAAAAAAGAAGTTATTTCGATAGTTCTAAACCATTGTTACGAATACCTATTCTCCTGTGATATACAGATTATACGTAACAAAGGGTCCGTATTGGCCTGGCTTGAGATAAAATACTAATTTTGTGATGACCACATATAAAGGAGGCGAATAAAGTTTAAGATTTTATTTCAACTTTAACTTAACAAATAACTATGTAGGACAAGTTATTATGAAGTGTTATGCTTGTATATAGTAATTTGGTAGCGTTTAATAATAGATGTTACAGTTCTCAATATTTATTCCTACTGCAGTAATTGTTCGTTTTACTAGTAAAAAAGGTTCTATATTTCACATAAAGTTCGTGAGATTGTTTAAAGACAGTTTCAAAAGAGTCCACAAATGTTCACGTAAGTATGTTGGAATGCACGATATTGGAAGCTGATACCAATATGTCGGTATTCGAAACAGGAGGGTGCCTGGTAACCTGTTGCAGTGACCTGAATGTCTTTATTGTCATAGACTGACTGTGTGGTAACTTTCACTGTTAATATATGTCTGCTATTAGCTTAATCACGAGCAATACCATCCATTGGTATTGGTATTTGATACCATCTGTTTATATTATTGAACTGTTAATGTTTATAGAGATGGTATGCGCTCTTGGTATATACCGTCCATGGGTATTAGTATTTGATAGCATCTACTTATACAATAATAAAGTTAATGTTTATAGAGATGGTATTCGCTCTTGGTATATACCGTCTATCGGTATTGGTATTTGATGGCATCTACTTATATAATAATAAAGTTAATGTTTATAGAGATGGTATTCGCTCTTGGTATATACCGTCTATGGGTATTGGTATTTGATGGCATCTACTTATATAATAATGAAGTTAATGTTTATAGAGATGGTATTCGCTCTTGGTATATACCGTATAATATGGTATTCAGTAGGTGATGGTTGGCCACTTGGTTGGTATGTCCGACAACGATGCCAATATAATTCGTAGGTATACGTCAAAGAAATGGTATAGGATACTCTTCCCTGAAGTTAGTAGCTAGCACTTGGTGATCAGGACATGGAACCAACTAAAGACTGGTATTCTGGAACTGGTATCTTACATCCAATATCAGGGACGCGATTGACGATATCAGCAACGGAGCTATACCAAATTGGTATTCTATGCCGATCGGACTTCAATGGAAACTGCGCATGACAGAAGCTGGAGACGGAGGAGTGTTGCGGCGACTATACCATTTATTATGGTATTCTTAACCTGGAGGCGATTATACCAATTAATTATGGTATTCTAAACCTGGGCTTACCTCGTCGGTAGACGGATCAACCATACCAATTCGATGATTTCTTAGATGTGGATGGTATGAGTGAGCACACAACACTGAAGAATTACACTGGAACCAATATCATATAGTTCGCAGAATATGACGTCATCGGAGTCTGGCGTTCTTATCGGAAGATTACCGCATGATAAAAATGGCTGAACATAGCTTCCGTTTCGAATGTTTACAAGTTATTTACGTGATACTTGTAGTTAATACGATAGTTAATATGGGACTTTTGCATGTAATAAAGTTAGAATTATAAATTATTTATGATGGATTATCGATTAGTAAGTATTCTGTAAAATTGTACAATATATCACTGAATCAATTTCGTGCCAAGGCATTTTGTGCTGGGTGGGGAACGAAAATCATCTTCAACACGTTTGTTTTATTGCTTACGAAGGTTCTACGTCTCCTTGGTGGTTCGATTGTAGAAATTAATGTAGGATGCCTTTGTTTACTTCCTTTTTGTATGTTTTCTTAGACAAACTGATTATTTTAATGTTTCCAAGGCAGTCAAGCTACCAAAATAAAACTTTTTAAGTCGGTAAATTTTCTACTAGACTATACATAGTCAGATAAGGGTTAGCATCAGTTCGTTACACCATGGAAAACATTCTGAATGATGTTCGGCTGCTTCACCAACTTTGCCAACCAGCATCGATATAATCATGTCTTCCGTTTGGGCCGTTGTAATATTTTGTATATACATGTATACTCCAGCTCATCTCACAACGGCTGTAAACTTATTTATATAAATAGCACTGTGAAATAATAAAACAAATGATACTATCTTAAGAAGATAGATAAAACGTTACGAATATTATTAAAAGTTTAGAAGGTCATTCCATTCTGTTCTGTTGTGTTGTGTCATTATTTGTTGACTTTTCAGGACTATACATGGCCTTCTACGTCGTAAAAAAGATGAATCCTTGTATATATAGACCTGGAGAAATCAATTATTTGATCATATTTATATCGCAACGGGGAGTATGGCACTTCCGTGTTAAAAGAATACATGTACAGAGAATTAAATGATCAGTGACATACATGAATTGTCACGAACTGAACGTCCTCTCTCAAACCACAGACACTTGGGTTCCGTATCTCGATATTCTGTCCGTTGATTGACTTAACCTGTGCAGTGTGTACACTGGGTTGTTGTAGTATGTGAATATGCAAAAAAATACAAGAGAGACACTGTTGGGCCAGAATAGCGAGATACGGAACCCAATTGTCTATACGTGTCTCAAACGTCGTTCTTTTGGCGTTCAAGTGATATTATTCACGCGTTATTTGTGAAAAAACTAAGTCGAAGACATCCCGTTTTTATTGCATTAATTGTGTTCAAATATCATTAAATGAACACTGTCAAAATTACATTAACATTAACCGTCCCGACTTTGATTTTTTTTGTGAAAACGACAAAAAAGCGTTGAAAAACGATGACGTTTCAAACGTTATTTCAATTGCTTAAAGGGGAATCATGACATGCTTTTTGAAAGAAGGAAAATGTATTTAACTCTTATGTATAGTACATTTTCTAATGACTTTGACAGAATTTACAGAAAGAAAATCGGTTAAATATCAATAAATCTATTTGAGAAAACTTCATGACGGGATTGTTCCAGTACGCTGCCACTAGAGGGCGTTGTTAAATGTCGTCATGTGACGTCATGAAAATAACAACGTAACCATGCGATGCAGATGGTCACGATATACGCATGTACCGACTTTCAAATAAATGTGACAACTTTTGATTTTACCGACCAAAGGTACTCACCTACCTTAAGCGACTTTGCAGGCGACAAACGCCGAAACGCGTATGGGTTAAGGCTTTCCAAACAGTCAATGCTATCAAAATACTTTCAGAAACAAACAAACATTTTTATCTGCGAATAGCATCGTCTATATTTTTCACTTAAAAACAATTAGTATGACAGATTAGCTAATTTTTAAATATATCCTATTTCGTTTAAATCTAAATTTGTTCAAACTTTCAAAAGAAGATATTAAATAATGTATAAATCATTTGTTCTTTTGTTTTATGTTAGTAGTGTACAATGAGGTATTCAGCGGCCCATTTCTGCAGGCCAAAAGAAAGGAAGAAATATAGAACAAAAACTTTTTAATTATTATTTTGTACGGTTACAAATGAATAAGCAAAATAAACTTTTAACAACATAGACAGTTTGTGATATTACAAAGTAGTGAAACCGTGAAGAAATCTTCAATGATTCATGTAATTATATATTTATTTGATATTGACGTACGTTGTGTACGTTTCTAAGCAATTACACATATTTTGACGCCATATTTGCCCTGATGAGCAGGAAAGCGAAACCGGTTGGCAAATAATAATTTAATTATCTCATGGACTGTGTTTTTATCTTTTCATATATATATATATATATATATATATATATATATATATATATATATATATATCATGAACAATATTGATAGAGAGTCATACAAGGACCATAATGAAAATGTTTACTTTATATGGTCATATACGGAAATCGGCAATGCCTTTTAACAGGCATGTTCTTTGACCAAATTATATGTATTAAACAACCTTGGGTGAGGGTCACATTAGAGCCATACCCACGCAATAATGTCAAAATTCGACGAAATATTTCTATGGTCAATGTATTTTTGTTTACTCCATAGATAGTTCGTGAATATAAGGCCGAGGCCCCTGACAACCATGTTTTTGATAAATATAGTTTTAACAAGCGTTGAAGATGATCTCCGCGTGCAAAAGCCTGTGGATTTATTTCAAAATATAGTTTCAAAAGAGAATTTCAAAACTTAGATTCAAAAGAGAAATTCCAAACATAGTTTCAAAAGATCGAAACACAGATTCAAAAGAGAAGTTTACGTTTTCCAGTCAGCCTTATTGGGAAAACTGACGGATATGTTTTATTGGTGAATAAGATTGACTTAAAAATTCTTGGTAGTAGTTTACCCAAAGAATACTGATGTGAAATTATTTTGAAATTTTGTTTCTGTAATAGTAATCTTTTAGATTTTTCTCTGAGGATCTAGGTGCAGCCAACTTTGACACTAAAGGACTGATTTGAAAAAACTTGGTAGAAGATAACTAGACGATGCTTCACACTAAATATCTAAATTCTTGGTCTAATGATTGTTGAGGATTATTCTTTTTGGTTGCTATGGCAGGCAGAGTTCTTCATTAAGCGGAATTTCATTGACAAATTGTATTGCAGTTCACGCAAGGAGTACTTTTGTAAAGTTTGATTGAAATTGGATATGTGGTTTTGTTGAACACTCCTATACTTTACTTAAAAGTTTTCCCGTTAGCTGTACATCTTAACTCGACATTAAAATCCACCAACAGTCAATCAAACAATAGTGAGTAACCATGTGGGCCCCTGTATACCAATCAAAGCAATCAAATATTACTGCAGGTGGA
>JAFMSR010001151.1:0-32999 GCA_022818135.1 Saxidomus purpurata | reverse complement strand
ACGGTTTTGAGACAAATTCGTCCCGATTGCAGTTCGATTGCGGAAAATCGTTTCAAAATATTTAGAATCGAACTATATGTTGCTGTGGAGTATTCATTTGGCTGCAAGTAGCGTGGTTGTTTACTGAAATCGAGCAGGGATGTTTTATTTTATGATAGAAAAAGTGTGACGAAGGTTATTTTGAGATTTTAGAGCTGAAACCCTTGTCTATATATAGTATGAGATATTTTTTTGTTGCCATGTACCAGCCCCCTTTGTCTGCAATAGTTGCAGTGAACAGTCTTGATAAAGTTGGTCGTGTTGTATCGAATTTCCCGAAAATGCAACAGTAAAGCTTCATTTTAACACAAACTGAAAACTATGATGTGCAAACATAGAGAACAAGGCTCGAAACTCTATGACCAATGGGTCGACGTTTAAAAATCTCACATTGACTCTTGAAAATTTTACGCTGAAGTGACAATGCCCCTTGAGTTTCAAAGCCTATCGGACACCCTGATGGCCATAATAATCAGTTATGACGGTAAGCCATCATCAAAGAGGTAACTAGTCAACTGGTACCTAAGTCAATTCGTACCTTAGTCATCTTGTACCCGAATTGGTCAACTCGTACCTGATTTTGTTTTCGAGAAAGTCAACTCGTACCTTAACATTTTTTATTCAGTTTCTTTGAGATAGTAATATTTTTTTATCAATCATCATGAAAATTTTTTCATTGAAATACGTTATTTAGCTCTTGTTTTGCAAAACTGTATCAGAAAATGGTAGAAATAAAGAGAATGTTTTAAAAGTCAACTCGTACCCTACGTAATCATTCATTTGAAGTGTTACATGTACTAAAATAATGAATAACGGGACTTTCGAAAATTGTTTTATGTTCATCATGTAAATGACAAAAATATGTTTATTTCAGTTCAACTTAAGGTACTTTAAGACAAAATAGGCCCTCCAACATCGAATTTAGGTTTGTAGATACGCTCATAAAATTAGTTAATTTACTTCCTGTTTTATTTGTGTACCGATTTATGTACAAAACATTTCTGTGTGAATTCATTTATCAAGGCAATGGAATTTCTGATCAAGTGACAGTAACAATTAACTGAATTTTGAGGAGACTGCATAAGTTACGTCTCGAACAACAATTTAGTTAATTTCAACTTTTTAACATCTGAAAATTATACAATATTGACTATTGAGCACTATAAAGGTAAAGTAAAATGTATGTTTATTATAGTGCCACCCCTATTTAAAGGGCCAGCCATTTCTGACTTATGAGACACCTTTTTTTTAGCACATTTACCTCCCGAATCTTATCCTTTCAATGCAAGGCATCAGGCAGGTAGGCATTTGGTAACCATTATTTAACTAGCTGGCGGCTCACCAACCGGCCATATCACTATCAGAATGCTGGGATTTGAACCTTCGACCTCCCGCTCCCAAGGCGGATGCCTAAACCACTAGACCAATGGAGACCGTATAACTATTAACACAGATCTCAATGAAATAATGATAAATTCCAACCTTTGATTACATATCAGAACCTTTTGTTCCTGGTTGAAAATTAGTCCAACTACAATGTAATTGTATGCGCGTATAATGAAGAAAATGATAAAATTCAAAATAAGTTATATATTTTTTCCCAAGTCACGCATATATGCACCCCCCTTTGTCATGCTCACATCCTATGAAGAAGATGGCTACTTATTTAGCCGTTCCTCGGCCAGACCAGGTATTGTGTTTGCCCGTCAATATGCACAGGATGAGGAGGAAGAAATAAGCATTTTAAAGAAAAATGTTGATGTGTCTGGTTTCCCTGACAGGATGCAAATAACAGGGATGGATACAACAAGACAGTGGTACTTGTATGATGAAATTGCCCCACTGTGCCATAATAGTGACTTTGCTTGTCCAATGCCAGATGTTGCCAAACCGTGTAAGCGGATTAAATTGGACAAATCTTAAAAAATGTCATTTTATCGGTTTTCAAAACAGTTGCAGATAACGTTTTAGTTTCTCTGGCGTTAGAATATATGATTTGCATATTTTGATGAGGAAGAGATTACCACACTTTAACAGTTATTAATGAACTGGTTGTCATAGCAACCATTAAATTTGGTTCATGTAAATGGTAAACTCAAATATTAAAAATATTTGCGACCATTAAAAACCGTATATACAGTCGCAAATATCAAAATTACAAAACAGTTATTCCTATATTTCACGTAATGATCATGCTCTTTTTCCCAAACTATTTCCAGTCTTTTTTTATACAATTATGTATTTTTTATTATCGAAATCAGTACTGGATATAGAATAGCTCTAGAACAAAAAGTAAGGTATTTGTCTACTTAGAACCGTAAGTTTTGAAATCAGTAATGGATATAGAATAGCTCTAGAACAAAAAGTAAGGTATTTGTCTACATAGAACCGTAAGTTTCGAATGTGTTCAGGGTAGGTTCAAGGAAATTAAATATATAACGCCCTTATTAAAATGGTTTAATAAATGGTTTACATTTTACGTTTTGCTGAAATGGAATGAGTCATTTCTTTTTTAGAAACTTAAATTCGAAAGCTATTTTTTTCCTAAATACATGTAAGGTTTGAATGTTGTAAATAGTTCTACTTGCCGTGGATTACTTCCCTTGGCCATAGTCAATCAGGTATGTGGGCTAAATAGGTGAAATCCGGAAGCAGGTTATTTTGTCTAGGAAATTGCGGACCTACACTATATGGTCAGATGCTCTTCTTGTTTTACGCATTGGCTAACACTATTTTAATTTTGTCAAAAGGAGACTCTGTTTCATACCATATCGAATGTTGACAAATGAAATATTTTTTGGATCAGATTATATATTCTCTTTATTTCCCCATTTGCATGAGATAGTACAATTAATTTAAGAAACAACACATATAATATAACAACTAAATAGACTGGATAAGTTATGTTATCTACAATGTACATTTTTACACTCTTTCGGTTAGCGTAAGTAACAGTATACATGACAGGGTGTCTCATAATACCTGTTGTCATTACAAACTACTATAAAAGATACATATAATGAAAAATGCAGTTATGTCATATATCATTTTAAAGGAGACATAAAGTTTTTTTTGTGGTGGAGAAAATACTCAAAAATGTTGACGTCATGATGTCATCAATGACGTCGTCTAAACAAGTCGTTTTTTTTCAGGATGGCACTGTCCACGGAGCAGCGCACAGAAGTTGTTAAACTGTATTACAAGAGTTATTGACGAGTTACAGTGATCAGATCAATACAGAAATTGTACCCCGACAACGAGAAACTCAGTAAGATGCAAGTGCACAGAATTGTCAAAAGGTTTGAGCATTCCCGGATATGTCGACCGTTCGGCGTAAATCGGCGTTTTTCCTTATTTTTCACACCTTTGGCCGAAGTGGGTCATGTCGCATATCAAAATGTCGAGCTCGGCGCCCACTTTAAGATGGTGCAAGAAAATTCCCGGATATGTCGACCGTTCGGCGTAAATCGGCGTTTTTCCTTATTTTTCACACCTTTGGCCGAAGTGGGTCATGTCGCATATCAAAATGTCGAGCTCGGCGCCCACTTTAAGATGGTGCAAGAAAATTCCCGGATATGTCGACCGTTCGGCGTAAATCGGCGTTTTTCCTTATTTTTCACACCTTTGGCCGAAGTGGGTCATGTCGCATATCAAAATGTCGAGCTCGGCGCCCACTTTAAGATGGTGCAAGAAAATTCCCGGATATGTCGACCGTTCGGCGTAAATCGGCGTTTTTCCTTATTTTTCACACCTTTGGCCGAAGTGGGTCATGTCGCATATCAAAATGTCGAGCTCGGCGCCCACTTTAAGATGGTGCAAGAAAATTCCCGGATATGTCGACCGTTCGGCGTAAATCGGCGTTTTTCCTTATTTTTCACACCTTTGGCCGAAGTGGGTCATGTCGCATATCAAAATGTCGAGCTCGGCGCCCACTTTAAGATGGTGCAAGAAAATTCCCGGATATGTCGACCGTTCGGCGTAAATCGGCGTTTTTCCTTATTTTTCACACCTTTGGCCGAAGTGGGTCATGTCGCATATCAAAATGTCGAGCTCGGCGCCCACTTTAAGATGGTGCAAGAAAATTCCCGGATATGTCGACCGTTCGGCGTAAATCGGCGTTTTTCCTTATTTTTCACACCTTTGGCCGAAGTGGGTCATGTCGCATATCAAAATGTCGAGCTCGGCGCCCACTTTAAGATGGTGCAAGAAAATTCCCGGATATGTCGACCGTTCGGCGTAAATCGGCGTTTTTCCTTATTTTTCACACCTTTGGCCGAAGTGGGTCATGTCGCATATCAAAATGTCGAGCTCGGCGCCCACTTTAAGATGGTGCAAGAAAATTCCCGGATATGTCGACCGTTCGGCGTAAATCGGCGTTTTTCCTTATTTTTCACACCTTTGGCCGAAGTGGGTCATGTCGCATATCAAAATGTCGAGCTCGGCGCCCACTTTAAGATGGTGCAAGAAAATTCCCGGATATGTCGACCGTTCGGCGTAAATCGGCGTTTTTCCTTATTTTTCACACCTTTGGCCGAAGTGGGTCATGTCGCATATCAAAATGTCGAGCTCGGCGCCCACTTTAAGATGGTGCAAGAAAATTCCCGGATATGTCGACCGTTCGGCGTAAATCGGCGTTTTTCCTTATTTTTCACACCTTTGGCCGAAGTGGGTCATGTCGCATATCAAAATGTCGAGCTCGGCGCCCACTTTAAGATGGTGCAAGAAAATTCCCGGATATGTCGACCGTTCGGCGTAAATCGGCGTTTTTCCTTATTTTTCACACCTTTGGCCGAAGTGGGTCATGTCGCATATCAAAATGTCGAGCTCGGCGCCCACTTTAAGATGGTGCAAGAAAATTCCCGGATATGTCGACCGTTCGGCGTAAATCGGCGTTTTTCCTTATTTTTCACACCTTTGGCCGAAGTGGGTCATGTCGCATATCAAAATGTCGAGCTCGGCGCCCACTTTAAGATGGTGCAAGAAAATTCCCGGATATGTCGACCGTTCGGCGTAAATCGGCGTTTTTCCTTATTTTTCACACCTTTGGCCGAAGTGGGTCATGTCGCATATCAAAATGTCGAGCTCGGCGCCCACTTTAAGATGGTGCAAGAAAATTCCCGGATATGTCGACCGTTCGGCGTAAATCGGCGTTTTTCCTTATTTTTCACACCTTTGGCCGAAGTGGGTCATGTCGCATATCAAAATGTCGAGCTCGGCGCCCACTTTAAGATGGTGCAAGAAAATTCCCGGATATGTCGACCGTTCGGCGTAAATCGGCGTTTTTCCTTATTTTTCACACCTTTGGCCGAAGTGGGTCATGTCGCATATCAAAATGTCGAGCTCGGCGCCCACTTTAAGATGGTGCAAGAAAATTCCCGGATATGTCGACCGTTCGGCGTAAATCGGCGTTTTTCCTTATTTTTCACACCTTTGGCCGAAGTGGGTCATGTCGCATATCAAAATGTCGAGCTCGGCGCCCACTTTAAGATGGTGCAAGAAAATTCCCGGATATGTCGACCGTTCGGCGTAAATCGGCGTTTTTCCTTATTTTTCACACCTTTGGCCGAAGTGGGTCATGTCGCATATCAAAATGTCGAGCTCGGCGCCCACTTTAAGATGGTGCAAGAAAATTCCCGGATATGTCGACCGTTCGGCGTAAATCGGCGTTTTTCCTTATTTTTCACACCTTTGGCCGAAGTGGGTCATGTCGCATATCAAAATGTCGAGCTCGGCGCCCACTTTAAGATGGTGCAAGAAAATTCCCGGATATGTCGACCGTTCGGCGTAAATCGGCGTTTTTCCTTATTTTTCACACCTTTGGCCGAAGTGGGTCATGTCGCATATCAAAATGTCGAGCTCGGCG
Organism: Saxidomus purpurata; assembly: GCA_022818135.1. Taxonomy (NCBI): domain Eukaryota; kingdom Metazoa; phylum Mollusca; class Bivalvia; order Venerida; family Veneridae; genus Saxidomus; species Saxidomus purpurata. The sequence goes on along the minus strand of JAFMSR010001151.1, from coordinate 27,097 downwards.
CCCACTTTAAGATGGTGCAAGAAAATTCCCGGATATGTCGACCGTTCGGCGTAAATCGGCGTTTTTCCTTATTTTTCACACCTTTGGCCGAAGTGGGTCATGTCGCATATCAAAATGTCGAGCTCGGCGCCCACTTTAAGATGGTGCAAGAAAATTCCCGGATATGTCGACCGTTCGGCGTAAATCGGCGTTTTTCCTTATTTTTCACACCTTTGGCCGAAGTGGGTCATGTCGCATATCAAAATGTCGAGCTCGGCGCCCACTTTAAGATGGTGCAAGAAAATTCCCGGATATGTCGACCGTTCGGCGTAAATCGGCGTTTTTCCTTATTTTTCACACCTTTGGCCGAAGTGGGTCATGTCGCATATCAAAATGTCGAGCTCGGCGCCCACTTTAAGATGGTGCAAGAAAATTCCCGGATATGTCGACCGTTCGGCGTAAATCGGCGTTTTTCCTTATTTTTCACACCTTTGGCCGAAGTGGGTCATGTCGCATATCAAAATGTCGAGCTCGGCGCCCACTTTAAGATGGTGCAAGAAAATTCCCGGATATGTCGACCGTTCGGCGTAAATCGGCGTTTTTCCTTATTTTTCACACCTTTGGCCGAAGTGGGTCATGTCGCATATCAAAATGTCGAGCTCGGCGCCCACTTTAAGATGGTGCAAGAAAATTCCCGGATATGTCGACCGTTCGGCGTAAATCGGCGTTTTTCCTTATTTTTCACACCTTTGGCCGAAGTGGGTCATGTCGCATATCAAAATGTCGAGCTCGGCGCCCACTTTAAGATGGTGCAAGAAAATTCCCGGATATGTCGACCGTTCGGCGTAAATCGGCGTTTTTCCTTATTTTTCACACCTTTGGCCGAAGTGGGTCATGTCGCATATCAAAATGTCGAGCTCGGCGCCCACTTTAAGATGGTGCAAGAAAATTCCCGGATATGTCGACCGTTCGGCGTAAATCGGCGTTTTTCCTTATTTTTCACACCTTTGGCCGAAGTGGGTCATGTCGCATATCAAAATGTCGAGCTCGGCGCCCACTTTAAGATGGTGCAAGAAAATTCCCGGATATGTCGACCGTTCGGCGTAAATCGGCGTTTTTCCTTATTTTTCACACCTTTGGCCGAAGTGGGTCATGTCGCATATCAAAATGTCGAGCTCGGCGCCCACTTTAAGATGGTGCAAGAAAATTCCCGGATATGTCGACCGTTCGGCGTAAATCGGCGTTTTTCCTTATTTTTCACACCTTTGGCCGAAGTGGGTCATGTCGCATATCAAAATGTCGAGCTCGGCGCCCACTTTAAGATGGTGCAAGAAAATTCCCGGATATGTCGACCGTTCGGCGTAAATCGGCGTTTTTCCTTATTTTTCACACCTTTGGCCGAAGTGGGTCATGTCGCATATCAAAATGTCGAGCTCGGCGCCCACTTTAAGATGGTGCAAGAAAATTCCCGGATATGTCGACCGTTCGGCGTAAATCGGCGTTTTTCCTTATTTTTCACACCTTTGGCCGAAGTGGGTCATGTCGCATATCAAAATGTCGAGCTCGGCGCCCACTTTAAGATGGTGCAAGAAAATTCCCGGATATGTCGACCGTTCGGCGTAAATCGGCGTTTTTCCTTATTTTTCACACCTTTGGCCGAAGTGGGTCATGTCGCATATCAAAATGTCGAGCTCGGCGCCCACTTTAAGATGGTGCAAGAAAATTCCCGGATATGTCGACCGTTCGGCGTAAATCGGCGTTTTTCCTTATTTTTCACACCTTTGGCCGAAGTGGGTCATGTCGCATATCAAAATGTCGAGCTCGGCGCCCACTTTAAGATGGTGCAAGAAAATTCCCGGATATGTCGACCGTTCGGCGTAAATCGGCGTTTTTCCTTATTTTTCACACCTTTGGCCGAAGTGGGTCATGTCGCATATCAAAATGTCGAGCTCGGCGCCCACTTTAAGATGGTGCAAGAAAATTCCCGGATATGTCGACCGTTCGGCGTAAATCGGCGTTTTTCCTTATTTTTCACACCTTTGGCCGAAGTGGGTCATGTCGCATATCAAAATGTCGAGCTCGGCGCCCACTTTAAGATGGTGCAAGAAAATTCCCGGATATGTCGACCGTTCGGCGTAAATCGGCGTTTTTCCTTATTTTTCACACCTTTGGCCGAAGTGGGTCATGTCGCATATCAAAATGTCGAGCTCGGCGCCCACTTTAAGATGGTGCAAGAAAATTCCCGGATATGTCGACCGTTCGGCGTAAATCGGCGTTTTTCCTTATTTTTCACACCTTTGGCCGAAGTGGGTCATGTCGCATATCAAAATGTCGAGCTCGGCGCCCACTTTAAGATGGTGCAAGAAAATTCCCGGATATGTCGACCGTTCGGCGTAAATCGGCGTTTTTCCTTATTTTTCACACCTTTGGCCGAAGTGGGTCATGTCGCATATCAAAATGTCGAGCTCGGCGCCCACTTTAAGATGGTGCAAGAAAATTCCCGGATATGTCGACCGTTCGGCGTAAATCGGCGTTTTTCCTTATTTTTCACACCTTTGGCCGAAGTGGGTCATGTCGCATATCAAAATGTCGAGCTCGGCGCCCACTTTAAGATGGTGCAAGAAAATTCCCGGATATGTCGACCGTTCGGCGTAAATCGGCGTTTTTCCTTATTTTTCACACCTTTGGCCGAAGTGGGTCATGTCGCATATCAAAATGTCGAGCTCGGCGCCCACTTTAAGATGGTGCAAGAAAATTCCCGGATATGTCGACCGTTCGGCGTAAATCGGCGTTTTTCCTTATTTTTCACACCTTTGGCCGAAGTGGGTCATGTCGCATATCAAAATGTCGAGCTCGGCGCCCACTTTAAGATGGTGCAAGAAAATTCCCGGATATGTCGACCGTTCGGCGTAAATCGGCGTTTTTCCTTATTTTTCACACCTTTGGCCGAAGTGGGTCATGTCGCATATCAAAATGTCGAGCTCGGCGCCCACTTTAAGATGGTGCAAGAAAATTCCCGGATATGTCGACCGTTCGGCGTAAATCGGCGTTTTTCCTTATTTTTCACACCTTTGGCCGAAGTGGGTCATGTCGCATATCAAAATGTCGAGCTCGGCGCCCACTTTAAGATGGTGCAAGAAAATTCCCGGATATGTCGACCGTTCGGCGTAAATCGGCGTTTTTCCTTATTTTTCACACCTTTGGCCGAAGTGGGTCATGTCGCATATCAAAATGTCGAGCTCGGCGCCCACTTTAAGATGGTGCAAGAAAATTCCCGGATATGTCGACCGTTCGGCGTAAATCGGCGTTTTTCCTTATTTTTCACACCTTTGGCCGAAGTGGGTCATGTCGCATATCAAAATGTCGAGCTCGGCGCCCACTTTAAGATGGTGCAAGAAAATTCCCGGATATGTCGACCGTTCGGCGTAAATCGGCGTTTTTCCTTATTTTTCACACCTTTGGCCGAAGTGGGTCATGTCGCATATCAAAATGTCGAGCTCGGCGCCCACTTTAAGATGGTGCAAGAAAATTCCCGGATATGTCGACCGTTCGGCGTAAATCGGCGTTTTTCCTTATTTTTCACACCTTTGGCCGAAGTGGGTCATGTCGCATATCAAAATGTCGAGCTCGGCGCCCACTTTAAGATGGTGCAAGAAAATTCCCGGATATGTCGACCGTTCGGCGTAAATCGGCGTTTTTCCTTATTTTTCACACCTTTGGCCGAAGTGGGTCATGTCGCATATCAAAATGTCGAGCTCGGCGCCCACTTTAAGATGGTGCAAGAAAATTCCCGGATATGTCGACCGTTCGGCGTAAATCGGCGTTTTTCCTTATTTTTCACACCTTTGGCCGAAGTGGGTCATGTCGCATATCAAAATGTCGAGCTCGGCGCCCACTTTAAGATGGTGCAAGAAAATTCCCGGATATGTCGACCGTTCGGCGTAAATCGGCGTTTTTCCTTATTTTTCACACCTTTGGCCGAAGTGGGTCATGTCGCATATCAAAATGTCGAGCTCGGCGCCCACTTTAAGATGGTGCAAGAAAATTCCCGGATATGTCGACCGTTCGGCGTAAATCGGCGTTTTTCCTTATTTTTCACACCTTTGGCCGAAGTGGGTCATGTCGCATATCAAAATGTCGAGCTCGGCGCCCACTTTAAGATGGTGCAAGAAAATTCCCGGATATGTCGACCGTTCGGCGTAAATCGGCGTTTTTCCTTATTTTTCACACCTTTGGCCGAAGTGGGTCATGTCGCATATCAAAATGTCGAGCTCGGCGCCCACTTTAAGATGGTGCAAGAAAATTCCCGGATATGTCGACCGTTCGGCGTAAATCGGCGTTTTTCCTTATTTTTCACACCTTTGGCCGAAGTGGGTCATGTCGCATATCAAAATGTCGAGCTCGGCGCCCACTTTAAGATGGTGCAAGAAAATTCCCGGATATGTCGACCGTTCGGCGTAAATCGGCGTTTTTCCTTATTTTTCACACCTTTGGCCGAAGTGGGTCATGTCGCATATCAAAATGTCGAGCTCGGCGCCCACTTTAAGATGGTGCAAGAAAATTCCCGGATATGTCGACCGTTCGGCGTAAATCGGCGTTTTTCCTTATTTTTCACACCTTTGGCCGAAGTGGGTCATGTCGCATATCAAAATGTCGAGCTCGGCGCCCACTTTAAGATGGTGCAAGAAAATTCCCGGATATGTCGACCGTTCGGCGTAAATCGGCGTTTTTCCTTATTTTTCACACCTTTGGCCGAAGTGGGTCATGTCGCATATCAAAATGTCGAGCTCGGCGCCCACTTTAAGATGGTGCAAGAAAATTCCCGGATATGTCGACCGTTCGGCGTAAATCGGCGTTTTTCCTTATTTTTCACACCTTTGGCCGAAGTGGGTCATGTCGCATATCAAAATGTCGAGCTCGGCGCCCACTTTAAGATGGTGCAAGAAAATTCCCGGATATGTCGACCGTTCGGCGTAAATCGGCGTTTTTCCTTATTTTTCACACCTTTGGCCGAAGTGGGTCATGTCGCATATCAAAATGTCGAGCTCGGCGCCCACTTTAAGATGGTGCAAGAAAATTCCCGGATATGTCGACCGTTCGGCGTAAATCGGCGTTTTTCCTTATTTTTCACACCTTTGGCCGAAGTGGGTCATGTCGCATATCAAAATGTCGAGCTCGGCGCCCACTTTAAGATGGTGCAAGAAAATTCCCGGATATGTCGACCGTTCGGCGTAAATCGGCGTTTTTCCTTATTTTTCACACCTTTGGCCAAAGTGGGTCATGTCGCATATCAAAATGTCGAGCTCGGCGCCCACTTTAAGATGGTGCAAGAAAATTCCCGGATATGTCGACCGTTCGGCGTAAATCGGCGTTTTTCCTTATTTTTCACACCTTTGGCCGAAGTGGGTCATGTCGCATATCAAAATGTCGAGCTCGGCGCCCACTTTAAGATGGTGCAAGAAAATTCCCGGATATGTCGACCGTTCGGCGTAAATCGGCGTTTTTCCTTATTTTTCACACCTTTGGCCGAAGTGGGTCATGTCGCATATCAAAATGTCGAGCTCGGCGCCCACTTTAAGATGGTGCAAGAAAATTCCCGGATATGTCGACCGTTCGGCGTAAATCGGCGTTTTTCCTTATTTTTCACACCTTTGGCCGAAGTGGGTCATGTCGCATATCAAAATGTCGAGCTCGGCGCCCACTTTAAGATGGTGCAAGAAAATTCCCGGATATGTCGACCGTTCGGCGTAAATCGGCGTTTTTCCTTATTTTTCACACCTTTGGCCGAAGTGGGTCATGTCGCATATCAAAATGTCGAGCTCGGCGCCCACTTTAAGATGGTGCAAGAAAATTCCCGGATATGTCGACCGTTCGGCGTAAATCGGCGTTTTTCCTTATTTTTCACACCTTTGGCCGAAGTGGGTCATGTCGCATATCAAAATGTCGAGCTCGGCGCCCACTTTAAGATGGTGCAAGAAAATTCCCGGATATGTCGACCGTTCGGCGTAAATCGGCGTTTTTCCTTATTTTTCACACCTTTGGCCGAAGTGGGTCATGTCGCATATCAAAATGTCGAGCTCGGCGCCCACTTTAAGATGGTGCAAGAAAATTCCCGGATATGTCGACCGTTCGGCGTAAATCGGCGTTTTTCCTTATTTTTCACACCTTTGGCCGAAGTGGGTCATGTCGCATATCAAAATGTCGAGCTCGGCGCCCACTTTAAGATGGTGCAAGAAAATTCCCGGATATGTCGACCGTTCGGCGTAAATCGGCGTTTTTCCTTATTTTTCACACCTTTGGCCGAAGTGGGTCATGTCGCATATCAAAATGTCGAGCTCGGCGCCCACTTTAAGATGGTGCAAGAAAATTCCCGGATATGTCGACCGTTCGGCGTAAATCGGCGTTTTTCCTTATTTTTCACACCTTTGGCCGAAGTGGGTCATGTCGCATATCAAAATGTCGAGCTCGGCGCCCACTTTAAGATGGTGCAAGAAAATTCCCGGATATGTCGACCGTTCGGCGTAAATCGGCGTTTTTCCTTATTTTTCACACCTTTGGCCGAAGTGGGTCATGTCGCATATCAAAATGTCGAGCTCGGCGCCCACTTTAAGATGGTGCAAGAAAATTCCCGGATATGTCGACCGTTCGGCGTAAATCGGCGTTTTTCCTTATTTTTCACACCTTTGGCCGAAGTGGGTCATGTCGCATATCAAAATGTCGAGCTCGGCGCCCACTTTAAGATGGTGCAAGAAAATTCCCGGATATGTCGACCGTTCGGCGTAAATCGGCGTTTTTCCTTATTTTTCACACCTTTGGCCGAAGTGGGTCATGTCGCATATCAAAATGTCGAGCTCGGCGCCCACTTTAAGATGGTGCAAGAAAATTCCCGGATATGTCGACCGTTCGGCGTAAATCGGCGTTTTTCCTTATTTTTCACACCTTTGGCCGAAGTGGGTCATGTCGCATATCAAAATGTCGAGCTCGGCGCCCACTTTAAGATGGTGCAAGAAAATTCCCGGATATGTCGACCGTTCGGCGTAAATCGGCGTTTTTCCTTATTTTTCACACCTTTGGCCGAAGTGGGTCATGTCGCATATCAAAATGTCGAGCTCGGCGCCCACTTTAAGATGGTGCAAGAAAATTCCCGGATATGTCGACCGTTCGGCGTAAATCGGCGTTTTTCCTTATTTTTCACACCTTTGGCCGAAGTGGGTCATGTCGCATATCAAAATGTCGAGCTCGGCGCCCACTTTAAGATGGTGCAAGAAAATTCCCGGATATGTCGACCGTTCGGCGTAAATCGGCGTTTTTCCTTATTTTTCACACCTTTGGCCGAAGTGGGTCATGTCGCATATCAAAATGTCGAGCTCGGCGCCCACTTTAAGATGGTGCAAGAAAATTCCCGGATATGTCGACCGTTCGGCGTAAATCGGCGTTTTTCCTTATTTTTCACACCTTTGGCCGAAGTGGGTCATGTCGCATATCAAAATGTCGAGCTCGGCGCCCACTTTAAGATGGTGCAAGAAAATTCCCGGATATGTCGACCGTTCGGCGTAAATCGGCGTTTTTCCTTATTTTTCACACCTTTGGCCGAAGTGGGTCATGTCGCATATCAAAATGTCGAGCTCGGCGCCCACTTTAAGATGGTGCAAGAAAATTCCCGGATATGTCGACCGGTTCGGCGTAAATCGGCGTTTTTCCTTATTTTTCACACCTTTGGCCGAAGTGGGTCATGTCGCATATCAAAATGTCGAGCTCGGCGCCCACTTTAAGATGGTGCAAGAAAATTCCCGGATATGTCGACCGTTCGGCGTAAATCGGCGTTTTTCCTTATTTTTCACACCTTTGGCCGAAGTGGGTCATGTCGCATATCAAAATGTCGAGCTCGGCGCCCACTTTAAGATGGTGCAAGAAAATTCCCGGATATGTCGACCGTTCGGCGTAAATCGGCGTTTTTCCTTATTTTTCACACCTTTGGCCGAAGTGGGTCATGTCGCATATCAAAATGTCGAGCTCGGCGCCCACTTTAAGATGGTGCAAGAAAATTCCCGGATATGTCGACCGTTCGGCGTAAATCGGCGTTTTTCCTTATTTTTCACACCTTTGGCCGAAGTGGGTCATGTCGCATATCAAAATGTCGAGCTCGGCGCCCACTTTAAGATGGTGCAAGAAAATTCCCGGATATGTCGACCGTTCGGCGTAAATCGGCGTTTTTCCTTATTTTTCACACCTTTGGCCGAAGTGGGTCATGTCGCATATCAAAATGTCGAGCTCGGCGCCCACTTTAAGATGGTGCAAGAAAATTCCCGGATATGTCGACCGTTCGGCGTAAATCGGCGTTTTTCCTTATTTTTCACACCTTTGGCCGAAGTGGGTCATGTCGCATATCAAAATGTCGAGCTCGGCGCCCACTTTAAGATGGTGCAAGAAAATTCCCGGATATGTCGACCGTTCGGCGTAAATCGGCGTTTTTCCTTATTTTTCACACCTTTGGCCGAAGTGGGTCATGTCGCATATCAAAATGTCGAGCTCGGCGCCCACTTTAAGATGGTGCAAGAAAATTCCCGGATATGTCGACCGTTCGGCGTAAATCGGCGTTTTTCCTTATTTTTCACACCTTTGGCCGAAGTGGGTCATGTCGCATATCAAAATGTCGAGCTCGGCGCCCACTTTAAGATGGTGCAAGAAAATTCCCGGATATGTCGACCGTTCGGCGTAAATCGGCGTTTTTCCTTATTTTTCACACCTTTGGCCGAAGTGGGTCATGTCGCATATCAAAATGTCGAGCTCGGCGCCCACTTTAAGATGGTGCAAGAAAATTCCCGGATATGTCGACCGTTCGGCGTAAATCGGCGTTTTTCCTTATTTTTCACACCTTTGGCCGAAGTGGGTCATGTCGCATATCAAAATGTCGAGCTCGGCGCCCACTTTAAGATGGTGCAAGAAAATTCCCGGATATGTCGACCGTTCGGCGTAAATCGGCGTTTTTCCTTATTTTTCACACCTTTGGCCGAAGTGGGTCATGTCGCATATCAAAATGTCGAGCTCGGCGCCCACTTTAAGATGGTGCAAGAAAATTCCCGGATATGTCGACCGTTCGGCGTAAATCGGCGTTTTTCCTTATTTTTCACACCTTTGGCCGAAGTGGGTCATGTCGCATATCAAAATGTCGAGCTCGGCGCCCACTTTAAGATGGTGCAAGAAAATTCCCGGATATGTCGACCGTTCGGCGTAAATCGGCGTTTTTCCTTATTTTTCACACCTTTGGCCGAAGTGGGTCATGTCGCATATCAAAATGTCGAGCTCGGCGCCCACTTTAAGATGGTGCAAGAAAATTCCCGGATATGTCGACCGTTCGGCGTAAATCGGCGTTTTTCCTTATTTTTCACACCTTTGGCCGAAGTGGGTCATGTCGCATATCAAAATGTCGAGCTCGGCGCCCACTTTAAGATGGTGCAAGAAAATTCCCGGATATGTCGACCGTTCGGCGTAAATCGGCGTTTTTCCTTATTTTTCACACCTTTGGCCGAAGTGGGTCATGTCGCATATCAAAATGTCGAGCTCGGCGCCCACTTTAAGATGGTGCAAGAAAATTCCCGGATATGTCGACCGTTCGGCGTAAATCGGCGTTTTTCCTTATTTTTCACACCTTTGGCCGAAGTGGGTCATGTCGCATATCAAAATGTCGAGCTCGGCGCCCACTTTAAGATGGTGCAAGAAAATTCCCGGATATGTCGACCGTTCGGCGTAAATCGGCGTTTTTCCTTATTTTTCACACCTTTGGCCGAAGTGGGTCATGTCGCATATCAAAATGTCGAGCTCGGCGCCCACTTTAAGATGGTGCAAGAAAATTCCCGGATATGTCGACCGTTCGGCGTAAATCGGCGTTTTTCCTTATTTTTCACACCTTTGGCCGAAGTGGGTCATGTCGCATATCAAAATGTCGAGCTCGGCGCCCACTTTAAGATGGTGCAAGAAAATTCCCGGATATGTCGACCGTTCGGCGTAAATCGGCGTTTTTCCTTATTTTTCACACCTTTGGCCGAAGTGGGTCATGTCGCATATCAAAATGTCGAGCTCGGCGCCCACTTTAAGATGGTGCAAGAAAATTCCCGGATATGTCGACCGTTCGGCGTAAATCGGCGTTTTTCCTTATTTTTCACACCTTTGGCCGAAGTGGGTCATGTCGCATATCAAAATGTCGAGCTCGGCGCCCACTTTAAGATGGTGCAAGAAAATTCCCGGATATGTCGACCGTTCGGCGTAAATCGGCGTTTTTCCTTATTTTTCACACCTTTGGCCGAAGTGGGTCATGTCGCATATCAAAATGTCGAGCTCGGCGCCCACTTTAAGATGGTGCAAGAAAATTCCCGGATATGTCGACCGTTCGGCGTAAATCGGCGTTTTTCCTTATTTTTCACACCTTTGGCCGAAGTGGGTCATGTCGCATATCAAAATGTCGAGCTCGGCGCCCACTTTAAGATGGTGCAAGAAAATTCCCGGATATGTCGACCGTTCGGCGTAAATCGGCGTTTTTCCTTATTTTTCACACCTTTGGCCGAAGTGGGTCATGTCGCATATCAAAATGTCGAGCTCGGCGCCCACTTTAAGATGGTGCAAGAAAATTCCCGGATATGTCGACCGTTCGGCGTAAATCGGCGTTTTTCCTTATTTTTCACACCTTTGGCCGAAGTGGGTCATGTCGCATATCAAAATGTCGAGCTCGGCGCCCACTTTAAGATGGTGCAAGAAAATTCCCGGATATGTCGACCGTTCGGCGTAAATCGGCGTTTTTCCTTATTTTTCACACCTTTGGCCGAAGTGGGTCATGTCGCATATCAAAATGTCGAGCTCGGCGCCCACTTTAAGATGGTGCAAGAAAATTCCCGGATATGTCGACCGTTCGGCGTAAATCGGCGTTTTTCCTTATTTTTCACACCTTTGGCCGAAGTGGGTCATGTCGCATATCAAAATGTCGAGCTCGGCGCCCACTTTAAGATGGTGCAAGAAAATTCCCGGATATGTCGACCGTTCGGCGTAAATCGGCGTTTTTCCTTATTTTTCACACCTTTGGCCGAAGTGGGTCATGTCGCATATCAAAATGTCGAGCTCGGCGCCCACTTTAAGATGGTGCAAGAAAATTCCCGGATATGTCGACCGTTCGGCGTAAATCGGCGTTTTTCCTTATTTTTCACACCTTTGGCCGAAGTGGGTCATGTCGCATATCAAAATGTCGAGCTCGGCGCCCACTTTAAGATGGTGCAAGAAAATTCCCGGATATGTCGACCGTTCGGCGTAAATCGGCGTTTTTCCTTATTTTTCACACCTTTGGCCGAAGTGGGTCATGTCGCATATCAAAATGTCGAGCTCGGCGCCCACTTTAAGATGGTGCAAGAAAATTCCCGGATATGTCGACCGTTCGGCGTAAATCGGCGTTTTTCCTTATTTTTCACACCTTTGGCCGAAGTGGGTCATGTCGCATATCAAAATGTCGAGCTCGGCGCCCACTTTAAGATGGTGCAAGAAAATTCCCGGATATGTCGACCGTTCGGCGTAAATCGGCGTTTTTCCTTATTTTTCACACCTTTGGCCGAAGTGGGTCATGTCGCATATCAAAATGTCGAGCTCGGCGCCCACTTTAAGATGGTGCAAGAAAATTCCCGGATATGTCGACCGTTCGGCGTAAATCGGCGTTTTTCCTTATTTTTCACACCTTTGGCCGAAGTGGGTCATGTCGCATATCAAAATGTCGAGCTCGGCGCCCACTTTAAGATGGTGCAAGAAAATTCCCGGATATGTCGACCGTTCGGCGTAAATCGGCGTTTTTCCTTATTTTTCACACCTTTGGCCGAAGTGGGTCATGTCGCATATCAAAATGTCGAGCTCGGCGCCCACTTTAAGATGGTGCAAGAAAATTCCCGGATATGTCGACCGTTCGGCGTAAATCGGCGTTTTTCCTTATTTTTCACACCTTTGGCCGAAGTGGGTCATGTCGCATATCAAAATGTCGAGCTCGGCGCCCACTTTAAGATGGTGCAAGAAAATTCCCGGATATGTCGACCGTTCGGCGTAAATCGGCGTTTTTCCTTATTTTTCACACCTTTGGCCGAAGTGGGTCATGTCGCATATCAAAATGTCGAGCTCGGCGCCCACTTTAAGATGGTGCAAGAAAATTCCCGGATATGTCGACCGTTCGGCGTAAATCGGCGTTTTTCCTTATTTTTCACACCTTTGGCCGAAGTGGGTCATGTCGCATATCAAAATGTCGAGCTCGGCGCCCACTTTAAGATGGTGCAAGAAAATTCCCGGATATGTCGACCGTTCGGCGTAAATCGGCGTTTTTCCTTATTTTTCACACCTTTGGCCGAAGTGGGTCATGTCGCATATCAAAATGTCGAGCTCGGCGCCCACTTTAAGATGGTGCAAGAAAATTCCCGGATATGTCGACCGTTCGGCGTAAATCGGCGTTTTTCCTTATTTTTCACACCTTTGGCCGAAGTGGGTCATGTCGCATATCAAAATGTCGAGCTCGGCGCCCACTTTAAGATGGTGCAAGAAAATTCCCGGATATGTCGACCGTTCGGCGTAAATCGGCGTTTTTCCTTATTTTTCACACCTTTGGCCGAAGTGGGTCATGTCGCATATCAAAATGTCGAGCTCGGCGCCCACTTTAAGATGGTGCAAGAAAATTCCCGGATATGTCGACCGTTCGGCGTAAATCGGCGTTTTTCCTTATTTTTCACACCTTTGGCCGAAGTGGGTCATGTCGCATATCAAAATGTCGAGCTCGGCGCCCACTTTAAGATGGTGCAAGAAAATTCCCGGATATGTCGACCGTTCGGCGTAAATCGGCGTTTTTCCTTATTTTTCACACCTTTGGCCGAAGTGGGTCATGTCGCATATCAAAATGTCGAGCTCGGCGCCCACTTTAAGATGGTGCAAGAAAATTCCCGGATATGTCGACCGTTCGGCGTAAATCGGCGTTTTTCCTTATTTTTCACACCTTTGGCCGAAGTGGGTCATGTCGCATATCAAAATGTCGAGCTCGGCGCCCACTTTAAGATGGTGCAAGAAAATTCCCGGATATGTCGACCGTTCGGCGTAAATCGGCGTTTTTCCTTATTTTTCACACCTTTGGCCGAAGTGGGTCATGTCGCATATCAAAATGTCGAGCTCGGCGCCCACTTTAAGATGGTGCAAGAAAATTCCCGGATATGTCGACCGTTCGGCGTAAATCGGCGTTTTTCCTTATTTTTCACACCTTTGGCCGAAGTGGGTCATGTCGCATATCAAAATGTCGAGCTCGGCGCCCACTTTAAGATGGTGCAAGAAAATTCCCGGATATGTCGACCGTTCGGCGTAAATCGGCGTTTTTCCTTATTTTTCACACCTTTGGCCGAAGTGGGTCATGTCGCATATCAAAATGTCGAGCTCGGCGCCCACTTTAAGATGGTGCAAGAAAATTCCCGGATATGTCGACCGTTCGGCGTAAATCGGCGTTTTTCCTTATTTTTCACACCTTTGGCCGAAGTGGGTCATGTCGCATATCAAAATGTCGAGCTCGGCGCCCACTTTAAGATGGTGCAAGAAAATTCCCGGATATGTCGACCGTTCGGCGTAAATCGGCGTTTTTCCTTATTTTTCACACCTTTGGCCGAAGTGGGTCATGTCGCATATCAAAATGTCGAGCTCGGCGCCCACTTTAAGATGGTGCAAGAAAATTCCCGGATATGTCGACCGTTCGGCGTAAATCGGCGTTTTTCCTTATTTTTCACACCTTTGGCCGAAGTGGGTCATGTCGCATATCAAAATGTCGAGCTCGGCGCCCACTTTAAGATGGTGCAAGAAAATTCCCGGATATGTCGACCGTTCGGCGTAAATCGGCGTTTTTCCTTATTTTTCACACCTTTGGCCGAAGTGGGTCATGTCGCATATCAAAATGTCGAGCTCGGCGCCCACTTTAAGATGGTGCAAGAAAATTCCCGGATATGTCGACCGTTCGGCGTAAATCGGCGTTTTTCCTTATTTTTCACACCTTTGGCCGAAGTGGGTCATGTCGCATATCAAAATGTCGAGCTCGGCGCCCACTTTAAGATGGTGCAAGAAAATTCCCGGATATGTCGACCGTTCGGCGTAAATCGGCGTTTTTCCTTATTTTTCACACCTTTGGCCGAAGTGGGTCATGTCGCATATCAAAATGTCGAGCTCGGCGCCCACTTTAAGATGGTGCAAGAAAATTCCCGGATATGTCGACCGTTCGGCGTAAATCGGCGTTTTTCCTTATTTTTCACACCTTTGGCCGAAGTGGGTCATGTCGCATATCAAAATGTCGAGCTCGGCGCCCACTTTAAGATGGTGCAAGAAAATTCCCGGATATGTCGACCGTTCGGCGTAAATCGGCGTTTTTCCTTATTTTTCACACCTTTGGCCGAAGTGGGTCATGTCGCATATCAAAATGTCGAGCTCGGCGCCCACTTTAAGATGGTGCAAGAAAATTCCCGGATATGTCGACCGTTCGGCGTAAATCGGCGTTTTTCCTTATTTTTCACACCTTTGGCCGAAGTGGGTCATGTCGCATATCAAAATGTCGAGCTCGGCGCCCACTTTAAGATGGTGCAAGAAAATTCCCGGATATGTCGACCGTTCGGCGTAAATCGGCGTTTTTCCTTATTTTTCACACCTTTGGCCGAAGTGGGTCATGTCGCATATCAAAATGTCGAGCTCGGCGCCCACTTTAAGATGGTGCAAGAAAATTCCCGGATATGTCGACCGTTCGGCGTAAATCGGCGTTTTTCCTTATTTTTCACACCTTTGGCCGAAGTGGGTCATGTCGCATATCAAAATGTCGAGCTCGGCGCCCACTTTAAGATGGTGCAAGAAAATTCCCGGATATGTCGACCGTTCGGCGTAAATCGGCGTTTTTCCTTATTTTTCACACCTTTGGCCGAAGTGGGTCATGTCGCATATCAAAATGTCGAGCTCGGCGCCCACTTTAAGATGGTGCAAGAAAATTCCCGGATATGTCGACCGTTCGGCGTAAATCGGCGTTTTTCCTTATTTTTCACACCTTTGGCCGAAGTGGGTCATGTCGCATATCAAAATGTCGAGCTCGGCGCCCACTTTAAGATGGTGCAAGAAAATTCCCGGATATGTCGACTCATATTGATTGAAAAGTACTGCTAATGTGAAAGAACTGTTCCAATTAATCAGAATAAAATATTAGGGACTGGATGGAACACTCTTCAATGTTTTTGTAAGTTGGTCGTGTTCAAGAAGAAAGCTATGAGAGAACACGGACATGGAACACTCTTCAATGATATTCTAAAATGTTTAGTTGAACAGATAGCGATGCAAGTTGGTCGTGTGAAAGAAGAAAGCTACCAGAGACCCAAGATAGCTGTGGTTTTCCTTCCGAAACTCATATTTGGTTTCGCCGGTGACTTAATTATACCCAGTCTAATGGTGTAACGTTGTCCGTTATTCATGTTTTTCGAAGTGACGATTGTCAAGTTACCACGTCATCTGTCTGTTTCTTCGTACGTCTGTGAGCGAAGTCTAAAGCAATGTCACGCATTTATTTCAAGGTCCTCTGGTGACGAAAAGAGCACGTGGGGTACTGACTGCAGGTATTTTGATGCTTTAATATGCTTTATCACAAATACATGTGTTTATAATCATTGGAAAGATCCACTAAAATTTATTATGACACATACGTTATCGACTATACTTAAATGCTGTCTGGGTATTTTTTACGTTTCAAACATATTGTGAAGTATGTACAATATTTCTGCGCTGTAAACGCTCAACGCTTGTGGTAATCGGTTAAAACCCTTTATTACGAATAAGCCCTCTACTAGATCAACAGCTCCAAATTAGTCCAAATAACGAGATTGATAAAATATTGAACAGAAAATGTCAGAATATTTAGTGAAATATGCTTTAGGATAAGGATAAATAAGTTAGACGAATATTGTCTTATCTTATTTTAGTTAAAAGATCTCATGTCACATAAACACTTAAAGAAGTTGAAACTCGATCCTTTATTGGAGTCCAGCAAATATAACAATGTATAAAGGTTTCTTAATCGGTTCGAAACCAAACTCGTCTGCGAACGAACTACTGTAGGCATGAACTGTATTTAAACTCCAAAAGAAATCATTTAAAAAGTCTATACACTTAAGGAAACTTCTGACGTTACCTTTCAACAGTTTTGAATATCTCAGAAACTGCACCAGATACCTAAACTAAATTTTCGCAACAGGTGGACTGTTATATTTCACTGCTAGTCTAATACATAATTTGGTGGTTGCGTAAATATCCATTTATCGCATTCTCTCGAAATCGTAAGTCGCAAAAAAGAACAACGCATTCCACAGGTTTAAAATCAGTGTTTTATTTTGTTATTTCCTCTGTACATTGTTTAATAATAGTAAATTCATAAAATAACAAAAATAAATTCACAACTTTACACAACGTTTCTTTAAACAACGACAACAATAAACTAAAAAAGCTGCAAATATTTCACATCTTTGTGACTCGTCCAACTATTTTAAGAACACAGGAACACAAATCCTTATAAAAACCTGAAAACATTTCATGGTTATTAAACAGTACTTCAATAACACCAGCCCTTTTTGTCAATATTGCCACCATTGGCATTGATTACAGCCCTGTACCTACATAGGGCCTACAAGTGTGCTCAGGAACCCGAATCCATTCTTCCACCACAAATTGTCGCAGTTGTCCCAAGTTGACCGGCCTTCTTGCTCTGACGTCTCGACCAGTTACATCCCAAATGTGCTACTAGGGTTTAGGTCGGATGAACACAGTCATTAAAGTCCGAGAAAAAATGAAATGTGACCGCACACAAAGCCCAGTAGCAGTGTACCCGAGCAAAATCTGTGCGTACATTACAAAATAGGTCTAGCTACGCCCCCTGGGGCTATATACTTATTTTATATGACTCATCAAACTGACTGTTTACTAGACATAAAAATTGTGTAAATTTTGTGCATTTTATAAGCTTATAATAATAATAAATACTGCCATTACATTTTTAGACAGTGAACATTGCACGATTACGTCAGTAAACGTTGCACGATTTTTGCGTGCAAAACATAGACGCGACAAAAATATATCGCGGACACAGGATTTATTAGAGTAAAATGTAGATACTACGGAAGCCCTGGAGGGACATATTTAGTTACTTCTTATTACTTACTTCTTATTACTTATTTGTTATTACTTAAGTAATAAGAAGTAGCTAAAATGACCCTCCAGGGCATCATTTGTTAACAGTAGAAAAGATAATAAAGGGGCAAGTGCAATCAAAAATGTTTAGACTAATCAAACACACAGACGCACACACACGCGCACGCACACACATTAAGATTCACGGCCCACTAAAACAAAAGTACGGAAGCCCTGGAGGGACATATTTTGATAGCACTTGGGACTTATTTGTTATTGATTATTAGTTATTACTTATTTGTTATTATTATGGGCACATGCATAGTTTGGCAGGTTTTACAACTAAACCAAACATCCACTGTATCTGTCTTCTACGGAAGCCCTGGAGGGACATTTTAGTTTCTTCTTATTCCTTATTTCTTATTACTTATTTGTTATTACTAATTTGTTATTACTTAAGATCCCTCCAGGGCATCATTTGTGAACAGCAGAAAGATAATAAAGGGGCAAGTGCAATCAAAAATGTTCAGACTCATCCAATACACAGTCATACACATAGGCGCACTCACGCACGCACACACATTTCCATTCACAGCCCACTTTAACAAGATAGACATTCGACATGAATGTAAATGAATGTTACAAAATCCCATTTCAAATTTCAAAAGTGCAGCATGACTTTAATAACAAGAAATAATTTGTTATTTTTATGAATTATTGCATTCTCAAGCCAGTTACAGTTAAAATAGGTTAAGCTATGTTTGTCTGTTAAATGTGCACCATAGTGCATGTACATGTACAAATGTACATGTTCTTATTCATGTGTACCTGTACATAGTAGTACATGCATGTATGCACATTATTTCTTATTAGTCATTTTAAGTTATATTACTAAATCATTAGTTATTTATTTCACATTTGTACAGTAACTACAGTGGATAGAACTGTTTGGTTTAGTTGTAAACCTGCCAAACTAAGCAGGTGCCCATAAAACATACTGGCAAGAAGACCCAAATTCGGGCACATCCTTAGTTTTGCTAGGCTTTACAAATGAACCATACGTTTCTTTCCGCTGTAGTTACGGACTCTTGGTAAATAAGAAATAACAAGTAAGAAATAACAAATAAGAAATAACAAGGAAGAAATAACAAGTAAGAAATAATACTTCTCATGCATGAATGATAAACTAATAACTGTTAAACAAATAAGTAATAAGAAATAACTCCCATATAGGTATATAATACAAACGCATACATACATGAACATTTAGTTACGTGCATTATTATGCACATTAAAGTGACATTATGCGCATTTTTTTCAAGTAACAATCCAGCTGAAAATGGTGTGTACAATAGCGTAGAGGAAATAATAGCTTTTAACCCAATACACCAAAGTCTTCATGCTACCAGTATGAAATAATAACAACTGCATGCAGTAGTTGCTTCCCTTCCACTGCCGAAATCTCTACCAACATCAACACCGACACAATCAACTATCATTTTATCAGTCCGATTTTTTTTATATCTAAAGCACCAATTTCAAATACTAATGCGGCATAATCATTAATTTAACACATTTTAGCACAGCAACCATAAATTGCATCACCAAAAATACACTATGTGCATAATGTCACTTTAAATTTTACAAACAAATATCTAAACATATGCTAAGTTCAATTTAAAATAGCTTAAGAATGCAATAACTCACAACTGGTAACTAATAACAATTAACTAATAAGTAACAACTAATAATAAATAACAAATAAGTCACAAGTGCTAACAAAACATGTCCCTCCAGGGCTTCCGTAGTCTTCATTACAAATGTGAAATAAATAAGAAATAATAACACTAATGATTTAGTTATAAAAATAACTATTTAAGAAATAATAAATGCCTCCCTGTATCTTATAGTTGAATAAAATATAGTCAGGAATTTGAATGCGTAGTAATTAAATCACGAGTGCGTAGCACGAGTGATTTAATTTTTCGCATTCAAATGACTGACTGTATTTTATCGTTGAATAAAATACAGGGAACAATTTATTATTTCGATTCTAACACGTTATTTTCTTTGAAAACTATCCCGAACTTTATTTAACGCGTAGTAGTACATCAGTGTAACCTTAAAACGCGAGATACGATTGGACGCGCTTGTTAACATACGTCACGTCATTACGTCATTTAAGGCACGTCGTCCTTGGAAAAACGTGCTGTATTTTATCATAAAATAAAATACAAGCTTCTCCCTATATGTTTATATAGGAAAAGCAGCCGCTTGTGTTAGAATTGACCTGACGCCGACTGTCAATCAAATCGTTCGACTGACCAATCAAAAAGCACTATTTTCACACACCTCCACGCATTCTGTTTTCGAGAGTTTACCTCCGACATGTGGTAGAAGAGCTTGCGTCTGTAGGGCCATTGTCTTCGTGGATAATTGAATGTTTTATGTAAAAAAATATATAAAAATGATGAAAAAGTAAATTTAATTACTACGAAGGGCTTTATATCAAGTTAACACCAAGAACTGAAAGAAATTTAAATGATACTTTGCTTACAGAAACAGTTAAACCGGCACTAAATCGTGACCACGGACCTAATGTGTATATATGGTCCGTGTCGTGAACCATGTTAAATGTTTCGGTTACTTTTGTCATATTATATCAATTCATATCTAGATTAATTAAAATCTTTTTGCAAACGCTTCAGTTTTTCACGGTAACTTTCAGCGGACAGAATGTATAGTTTAGTTATTATCATATACTTCGTCTATGGAGACTAAAAGTATGCTTTGTCGGTGAGTATCATACGAAACCTTAATTTTAAGGAATAATATTAGAATTAATAATTATATTTTTTAACTAATATTAAATATAGATAGGCAATTGTTAAGGAATTTAAAAAAAAACCACTGTAATCTGCACTAACTGTACGCATTACATATTATGTATGTTCTGACACAAATATTTTGTAAATTGCGACTTCAAACATACGTGCTGCATTTATTCCTGCATAACCGATGGCTGTTTTCTATGTCATGGACCTATAAACAGACATGTGTCAAGAAAGATGATACATAATATACAGTGTGACATCTTGCCTTTGTTCCGGTAAGTCACCGGGAGATATGTTTGTTATGTATCTCAATGCCGCCCTGCTTGACTGGTCGGATTTGATAGTACAATAAACATGTATGATCCATCTAATTAAAACTTGAATGTTTCGTTTGTATTTAATAGGTAATAATTGTTTGTCCTCTGACATCGCTATCACCATTATAAATGCCGCTTTGCCAATTAACTTTGAAACTTCAAACTTTGATATGTTGATACATCTTGAGAACAAAATACCAGGATACATGTAAATACTGACCACGGCGTGCAAAAAGTACTATATATGAACAAGCATATTTTCCATGGTGGTGAAAAAAAAACCCTGTGAAAATGCATCGTGAATACATTTTTTACATTAATATATATAAAATGTTTTTTTTAAATATATATTTAAAATATTTTCCGTTTCGAGATCCTTTCGGCATTTTGTGCACTCATTTCCCCCGTCTTGAAGGGTAAGTTTAAAATGTATGTATAATGCATGATATGTATCTTGTTCTTTTATAAAAAGGAAACATAAATTTCGAAAAACAAAACAAAAAATCCGTTTTAAATGTGTTTCTATCCCAGTCAAAATGTGCAAGATCAGCATGTAGATACAGCGTGTCGGAGGTATTGTTATCTATCGATCGCGTGGTCGGTAGGCGGAGCGATCGATACTTTCGCGTCATGTCAATTAGAAATAATGTGCATACATAATACTATGAACATTTGTTTTAGTTTATACATTCACTATGCTGCACATTTTACATACAAAAATAGCTAAACATATTTAACTGTAACTGCAATTAATTTCTAAAAATAACAAATTGCGTCATGCCTTCTAACATTTGAAATGGAATTTCGTTACACCTTTTTTTCTATGTTGAAATGTCTATCTTGTTATAGGATTTATCGCGGCGCTTACGGTAAGGCCCTTATTTACTTTATTCGTCTTAACGATAGTTGCATTGACTAAGGCAGTTATTTTTGATGACGACCAGTTTTCACAGACAGATACGTCACAGCCAAAGTCTGTCCATTAAATGCGCCACTCGTGAAAATATCAATTTTGGTGCCCACTCGGTGAATGTATAACGTGATCTTACATCGATACCAACAATTTTTCTGTTTATTTTATGATAGGTTAAAACAATACTTTTGTTTAGTTTGTTTCTATAAAATATCGAAAATCACAGGAAACGTCATCAGAAAACATAGCGCAAATGACGTCATATAAACGACGTCATCGTCGCATGGTTTCCAGCATTAATTATGCTCGGTATACTTTTTCTTCCATTGCGTTTTTGTGTGTGTTTCAAAACTGTGGATTATCACTTTTATTTCACTACATTAACAAAATAAACATAATCCTTGTATGTTGTTTCGAAGGTGGTCAATCACATTTAAGCAACATTTGATGACAATCGTAGTAAAGTATTTTGGATCAATTGATTTATTCAATCGGATCCAATGTTAACAGAGTATAGCTTCCTTACGGCCGAACTCTTTACATACAAACAAGTAGTTCCATATATTCCGTTGTTACGAATTATACTGTCCTCTGTTTTAAAAATTATATAGTAAAAGATCTAAATAATATCAAAATATTTCAAAATAGCATAATATTATATTGTTGTTTTTCTTATAATTTGTAACTTAAATCAAGGTATCTGTTCTGTATAGAACTATTTCCCTACGCGGTTTTTATCGTCAGACCGGTGTGAAATGAGAAATGTAAGACCCGTGAAATACGTAATCGCTACACCGGATACACTAAATTTAGTGTTTCCGCGAGAGCGCGTTTACTGCGGTTTTGACGCACTCATTTTGTCAATGACGTAACAGAAAAAGCAAAGAGTGTCTTCTATGACGCAATTTAAATGTGTATGATCAAATTGCTACAAAAACAACATTTCAAAACCTCTCAAAACGCTTCGAAATGCAAGATAAATTGTTGATAAAATACGCTTCCGGTATGTCTAATTTTGACCCTATTCCGTCGTCGTCTGATTTCGGATCAACCCGCAATTTGTTCCATTGCGTTTTTGTGTGTGTTGATTCCTATGATACCGTCATCATAGATCGTAGACGCACAACAAGAGATGGTCGACGAACCTTAAATAGGGGAAACAAAAACGTCTTTCTGAGTGATTTTAATGTTAATATTGTAGTCATTTCGATCAGACTTGTCACTTTTGAAAGGGGTTTAAATGTGCCAAATAATATCCATGTCTATGGTTGAATGCACTTATGAAAAATTCGCTTTGTGGACAAATTTGACTTTTGAGATGCAGTGACAAAATGGAAAGCATCCAAAGCATCCAAAGCATCTGTTGTCTTGCCAACCCTTTGCTTATCCACCATTTTGTGATGTATCACATGCAGTTTTACAGAAGTAAACTGAATAAATAGAGGATAATTGTTGGTTTCGGTGTAAGATCATGTTATAATTTCACCGAGTGAGCACCAAAAGTGATATTTTCACGAGTGGCGCAGCCACGAGTGAAAATAACAACTTTTGGTGTTCACGAGTGAAATTAACGTGATATTACACCGATACCAACAATTTTTCTGTTTATTTTATGGTTACAACTCTCCTTTTATTGAGTTTGTTTCTACAAAATATCGAAAATCGCGGGAAACGTCACCAGAAACATAGCGCAAATGACGTCATAGTCGCATGGTTTCCAGCATTAATTACACTCGGTATCCTTTTTGACGTAAATCCGGGTTAAAGATTGCAAAACAGTGAAAAATAAAAATGGTAATCCACTGTTTCAAAACTGTGGATTATCACTTTTATTTCACTGAGAAAACTCTATAATTCACTGAAAAACATAGAATAAAACTTCTTTAACATATAGTCATGCCTTTTATTTTTTAACAATAAAGGGTTCGACCCTCGGAATTTCTAAATGACCCCTAAATTCTGATACAGGGTCTTCCTCCTCCATGAAAGCCGGAAGTTGCAATATGACCTTAGCTGTTGGGTGCGACGTTAAAACCGAATTAATTCGCATTATACCATCAACCATAAATTGTCAAAATCCATTTCTCAGTTACGATTCACAGCTTTATACTTTCATAGGGTAGTTAAACATAGTCACTGAATGACATAATGTAAGCACATGGGTTCCTATCTCAAAAGTAAAGTTTACACAAATGGTGAAAGGTCAAAATTTGTGGACAGTTGTGTCTCCAGTTTATAACTTTACTCGTGCAAGGGTTGTCCTGATATTCACACATGTATGTGTACAGTCTATGTTGTCCTGATATTTACACATGTATGTGTGCAGACTGTGTTGTTCAGAGACAATCGATACTCCAGCACTTTCAGTCCTTTGATTGTATTTTCTGTTAGAGATTTATTAAAGGAACAAAAAGACCCATAGAGTTAGATCACTATTAGAAATTTACATTTTATTAACATTTATAAAATTTTGTTATTACTCCCCTTTAAAGGTGATCAAGTACTTTTAAGCAACATTTTATGACAATTTTTACTTTTTGTATATTCTGTTAGAGATTTATTTAATGAACAAAAAGACTCATTACATAGAGTTAGATCCCTTTCAGAAATTTACATTTTATTAACATTTATAAAATTTTGTTATTACTCCCCTTTAATATGAAAGTATTTAAAACGTTGAGTATTTCTTTTTTATTTCATTATAATTTCTACTTTTACATTTGAATTGGATGGATATACACAAATATTAAAATTCGGAACCAAAATGCAAGTTTTAAACCTACGTGTAGCTTCTAAATTCATTTATTTCCAATCTATCTTGGGTACGCACCCAAGATAGGTAAAGGGAGGTAATAATATCTTTTCAAAGCTTGAATTTCTAATGAATTCCATCTAAGTATATAATTCTTAATGCAAATATTTCACAAACAGGTCTTATATTTATATCTTTCCTTAGGCAAAGTATGTGTATCAAATTTTTACTTATGATAAAATAACTCTATCTTGGTTGAGCAACCAGGATAGGGAAATTAAATTTTAAAAATACCTCCTGTGAAAGTCTTACTTGAATTAAGCGCTAAGTAAACACAAATGAGTGTAAATGATGAGATGTTAAAGTTGCAAACAAATCTGTCACATGGCCAAATTCTAATTATATACCTTTAATATGAAAGTATTTAAAAAGTTGAGTATTTCTTTTTTATTTCAATAGAGTTTCTACTTTTACATTTGCATTGGATAAATATACAAATATTTAAACATTCTGAACCAAAAGGCAAGTTTTAAAACTACGTGAAGCTTCTGAATTCATTTATTTATATTGGTTGAGACAGGTAATATTTATTTTTCAAACTTGCATTTCTTTCGAATTCCATCTAAATATATAATTTTCAATGCAAATATTTTACAAATATTATACAATAAGTTTTATATGTATATCTTTCCTAAGACAAAGTATGTGTATCAAAGTCGGTAATGAGTAAATGATCTGATGTTAAAATTCACAAATATGTTACATGGCCAAAATCTGTTATTTACTTTTAAATGAATGCATTTTTGTCTGTCATGTCTAAAAGTGCGCCATTCATTCGTATTTTTTCTAAGCAGGCACAAGACAATTAAGATTACAAATAAATCACAACAACTAGGCACATAATTATTTTATCAATACTAAGGAAAACGAAAATACGGAGGATAATTGTTGGTTTCGGTGCAAGATAACGTTATAATTTCACCGAGTGGGCACCAAAAGTGATATTTTCACGAGTGGCGCAGCCACGAGTGAAAATAACTACTTTTGGTGTTCACGAGTGAAATTAACGTGATATTACACCGATACCAACAATTTTTCTGTTTATTTTATGGTAAAAACTCTACTTTTATTGAGTTTGTTTCTATTAAATATCGAAAATCGCGGTAAACATTGAAAACATTGCGCAGATGACGTCATTTTAACGACGTCATCGTCGCATGGTTTCCAGCATTTATTACGCTCGGTATATTTTTTTACGTAAATCCGGGTTAAAGATTGCAAAAACAGTGAAAAATAAAAATGGTAATCCACTGTTTCAAAACTGTGGATTATCACTTTTATTTCACTGAGAAAACTCTATAATTCACTGGAAAACACAAAACAATCAAATATATTTTAAAAAGCACATAAGTTATTTTTAATAAAAGATGGAAGTTGGTATGAAGAAATTTTAAATAAATCACAGTACATGTTCTATTATTTTTCTATGCATTATGAAGAAAGTTAAAAAGTTAAAAAAGTGGTCATTTTGTCGATTCACTGAGATTTCAACATAATACACATACTTTTCTTCGTGTTCCAAACACTTTTTGTAAATTTTAACATGCCAATCTTTATTCTTCCATACAGATAAACAAACAACAGTTATAAAAATACGGACTTTTTTCTGTCAGGCCGTATTTGGCTGTATTTGATAAAAGCCGATATCGGTTAAACATGCCGTTATCTTCTGGTATCGGGTATTGTGGATTCGTTACGTTTACAATGACTAGACTTATTTATAATTACACTTTGTTTTTGAATCATGGTAGTATCAATGTACAGTCACTGACAGTCTATTTTAATCAGACGTTTCATATTAGAGCAATAAACTGACAGGTAGCCAAAGTTAACTAATTGGTCGGGATGCACTTTTAAATAACGAGACTTTTCAGTAGTGGTGAAGATGTGCGTTGCTTTGTTTACAACAGTTTGACTGCAAATGATTTTGTGAGACTAGAGGTAAGAATAGTATTATATATTCTTAGAATCACTTTGATGGAACATCGCGTAGAACATATTAAAATATTGCTGCGTTAACGCTGAATCAATCCCTGAATTAACAGGGATCGTATAAACAATCTAATAAATCCTGATGAAAAAAAAAACGGAAAGAGCGTAAAGATTATTGAAAGCTTTTTCACAATTGTTTTTGTTTCTTTTTAAGTCAGAAAATAAGAAACAGTTACTAAATTGTAAATGCAAAAACAAGATAGTCAAGTATTTACTTTACAAGAAATTAGAATATAAATGTATATTCTGTCTCTGTTATAAAGTTTGTAAAGTTAATTTGCATCTTCCATTTTAAACTATTTACATAAAAGCTTTGTTTCTAGGCCCGCAGTATCACAGTTTTTCTAGTTTTTATATCATACTGCATTATTTCGATAACACTTTATGTGTCTTTATTTACTACATTTTATGACGTCATGCGCAAACAGGTCTGTAGAGTCTCGCTCCATCAAGCAAGAAAATGTTTCTATCATGGGGCATTTTGTTCATATGTCTATCACCTCACAGCCTCGTTTCCACCAAAACAGTTATCCTCATGACGGATATTTTCATTCTTTTGACATTTCTCATGACATTTCCTAGTATAAGCAATTTTCAATGCACGAGCCAAGGACTTCGCGCTGGTCTGCGGGACTTACAGGAAGACTCGCATTGCGCGGTCTTTTTTCTTTTGAAGCCATTTTAAATATCTCTATCAAAAATTTGTCTGTATCAAAGCTCATCTCAACAGACTTATCAAATTCGATTCGTGGTGATCCAAGGAGAAATACAAGCAATAAAGAAATGTTATTGCCTTTAAATGCTCAAGTAGCACTGACCACAAGTAAAGAAATGAGCCTTGAAAGATTTGACCATTGAAGTAGGGAAAAGATCTTATTTTAACTAAATTCTCAGTTGAAGTTTTAGATAGACTCCCGTCTTTTCTTGGCATTTTTATAACATCTTCACAATTTCTCCTTCCCTTGAATCTGTTGAGATTAGCTTTGATTGAGACAAATATTTGATAGAGATACTTTCTAAAAAGAATAAAGACTTGAAGAGAAAAAATTTAAGACCTCTC
>JAFMSR010001150.1:0-32998 GCA_022818135.1 Saxidomus purpurata | reverse complement strand
CACAAGTCATAAGTGCCATATTTTGACATAGAGAATCTATTACACCACCGACTGAGTTGACACCTAATTAACATTGAGTCATTTAAATAATAATGACAGGCGCTAATCGATGATTAATCAACGTAAAGCACATAATTAGATTAGTGTGTATTTGTCAAACATTCCATGCATGATTTTTGAGTAATTGAGTCCCTGTCAAGTTTGCAAACTAGCAGACCTCATAGAAGGAAAATAACCAAATTCAGGAGTACGTACATTGATTATTCTAATATTGCTATCTATTAGAAACAAAACAAAAAAGAAAAACAATAATGCCAAAAGTAATTGAATAAAAACCGTACGATTCATTTATTATGTTATAGAATATTCATAATTTTCTATATATTTGTAAGTATTTATATACCACAGACAAAAATATGACCAGTTGATTGAATATTCATTTAATCCTTCATTCCTATTCATACTTATTCATACCTATTCATTCATTCATTCATTCATTCATTCATTCATTCATTCATTCATTCATTCATTCATTCATTCATTCATTCATTCATTCATTCATTCATTCATTCATTCATTCATTCATTCATTCATGCATGCCCATTCATGCATGCCCATTCATGCATGCCCATTCATTCATTCATTCATTCATTCATTCATTCATTCATTCATTCATTCATTCATTCATTCATTCATTCATTCATTCATTCATTCATTCATTCATTCATTCATTCATTCATTCATTCATTCCTAGTCACTCATATTTATTTAATCATTCAGTCAGTCAGTCAGTCAGTCAGTCAGTCAGTCAGTCAGTCAGTCATGCAGTCATTCATTCATTCATTCATTCATTCATTCATTCATTCATTCATTCATTCATTCATTCATTCATTCATTCATTCATTCATTCATTCATTCATTCATTCAGTCATGTGTTCGTTTCTCTGGTGCAATATGTGTGCACTATAAATGACTCTATGGACATATTTACTGAACGTATATATATATATATAAATAATCGACGTAACTTTGTATTTGGCGATTTTGGGGGCGGGGGCTTTTTATTTAACTGGTCATCGTGTATATAAATGCAGGTATTATATTGAAATAATGACAATTTATCTGAGAGGTATCTCTTTCGAGATATTTGGTTGGCTCTGAGAAGGGCCGTTTGTGGAAAACGACTGGCGGTTTACATCCAGAGTGACTCAGTCAGAGTCTGAATAATACTCCGAATCGGAGCCCGATACTATTTCGACTGACTCGTTGAACATCTCTCTTCGTAGTTCGGCGACCTGGTCTGCTTTGGCGTAGGCGTAGTCATAGAACATGTTACGAGAACCTTCAATGACAGCCAGCTTCAGACGTAAGTTATAGCGGAATGCCCGATTGTTGTTTTTCTTTGCAAGCTTGTACCGTTTCTGCACTTCGCCGAGACGCTGGTTAAGCATGACGATCTGGTCACAGGCTTTACGGAATCGACTCTCTGCTTTACTGAGAGTGAATCGCTTGTCAAGAGATTGTATTTTAGAAGGCATCTTGAATATTGCTATTGCAAGACAGATATGATTTTCAAATCAATTCCGTCCTTTTTATATTACACTGAGCAGTAGATACACAAGTCATAAGTGCCATATTTTGACATAGAGAATCTATTACACCACCGACTGAGTTGACACCTAATTAACATTGAGTCATTTAAATAATAATGACAGGCGCTAATCGATGATTAATCAACGTAAAGCACATAATTAGATTAGTGTGTATTTGTCAAACATTCCATGCATGATTTTTGAGTAATTGAGTCCCTGTCAAGTTTGCAAACTAGCAGACCTCATAGAAGGAAAATAACCAAATTCAGGAGTACGTACATTGATTATTCTAATATTGCTATCTATTAGAAACAAAACAAAAAAGAAAAACAATAATGCCAAAAGTAATTGAATAAAAACCGTACGATTCATTTATTATGTTATAGAATATTCATAATTTTCTATATATTTGTAAGTATTTATATACCACAGACAAAAATATGACCAGTTGATTGAATATTCATTTAATCCTTCATTCCTATTCATACTTATTCATACCTATTCATTCATTCATTCATTCATTCATTCATTCATTCATTCATTCATTCATTCATTCATTCATTCATTCATTCATTCATTCATTCATTCATTCATTCATTCATTCATTCATGCATTCATGCATGCCCATTCATGCATGCCCATTCATGCATGCCCATTCATTCATTCATTCATTCATTCATTCATTCATTCATTCATTCATTCATTCATTCATTCATTCATTCATTCATTCATTCATTCATTCATTCATTCATTCATTCATTCATTCCTTCCGAGTCACTCATATTTATTTAATCATTCAGTCAGTCAGTCAGTCAGTCAGTCAGTCATCAGTCATTCATTCATTCATTCATTCATTCATTCATTCATTCATTCATTCATTCATTCATTCATTCATTCATTCATTCATTCATTCATTCATTCATTCATTCATTCATTCATTCAGTCATGTGTTCGTTTCTCTGGTGCAATATGTGTGCACTATAAATGACTCTATGGACATATTTACTGAACGTATATATATATATATAAATAATCGACGTAACTTTGTATTTGGCGATTTTGGGGGCGGGGGCTTTTTATTTAACTGGTCATCGTGTATATAAATGCAGGTATTATATTGAAATAATGACAATTTATCTGAGAGGTATCTCTTTCGAGATATTTGGTTGGCTCTGAGAAGGGCCGTTTGTGGAAAACGACTGGCGGTTTACATCCAGAGTGACTCAGTCAGAGTCTGAATAATACTCCGAATCGGAGCCCGATACTATTTCGACTGACTCGTTGAACATCTCTCTTCGTAGTTCGGCGACCTGGTCTGCTTTGGCGTAGGCGTAGTCATAGAACATGTTACGAGAACCTTCAATGACAGCCAGCTTCAGACGTAAGTTATAGCGGAATGCCCGATTGTTGTTTTTCTTTGCAAGCTTGTACCGTTTCTGCACTTCGCCGAGACGCTGGTTAAGCATGACGATCTGGTCACAGGCTTTACGGAATCGACTCTCTGCTTTACTGAGAGTGAATCGCTTGTCAAGAGATTGTATTTTAGAAGGCATCTTGAATATTGCTATTGCAAGACAGATATGATTTTCAAATCAATTCCGTCCTTTTTATATTACACTGAGCAGTAGATACACAAGTCATAAGTGCCATATTTTGACATAGAGAATCTATTACACCACCGACTGAGTTGACACCTAATTAACATTGAGTCATTTAAATAACAATGACAGGCGCTAATCGATGATTAATCAACGTAAAGCACATAATTAGATTAGTGTGTATTTGTCAAACATTCCATGCATGATTTTTGAGTAATTGAGTCCCTGTCAAGTTTGCAAACTAGCAGACCTCATAGAAGGAAAATAACCAAATTCAGGAGTACGTACATTGATTATTCTAATATTGCTATCTATTAGAAACAAAACAAAAAAGAAAAACAATAATGCCAAAAGTAATTGAATAAAAACCGTACGATTCATTTATTATGTTATAGAATATTCATAATTTTCTATATATTTGTAAGTATTTATATACCACAGACAAAAATATGACCAGTTGATTGAATATTCATTTAATCCTTCATTCCTATTCATACTTATTCATTCATTCATTCATTCATTCATTCATTCATTCATTCATTCATTCATTCATTCATTCATTCATTCATTCATTCATTCATTCATTCATTCATTCATTCATTCATTCATTCATTCATGCATGCCCATTCATGCATGCCCATTCATGCATGCCATTCATTCATTCATTCATTCATTCATTCATTCATTCATTCATTCATTCATTCATTCATTCATTCATTCATTCATTCATTCATTCATTCATTCATTCATTCATTCATTCATTCATTCATTCATTCCTAGTCACTCATATTTATTTAATCATTCAGTCAGTCAGTCAGTCAGTCAGTCAGTCAGTCAGTCATTCATTCATTCATTCATTCATTCATTCATTCATTCATTCATTCATTCATTCATTCATTCATTCATTCATTCATTCATTCATTCATTCATTCATTCATTCATTCATTCATTCAGTCATGTGTTCGTTTCTCTGGTGCAATATGTGTGCACTATAAATGACTCTATGGACATATTTACTGAACGTATATATATATATATAAATAATCGACGTAACTTTGTATTTGGCGATTTTGGGGGCGGGGGCTTTTTATTTAACTGGTCATCGTGTATATAAATGCAGGTATTATATTGAAATAATGACAATTTATCTGAGAGGTATCTCTTTCGAGATATTTGGTTGGCTCTGAGAAGGGCCGTTTGTGGAAAACGACTGGCGGTTTACATCCAGAGTGACTCAGTCAGAGTCTGAATAATACTCCGAATCGGAGCCCGATACTATTTCGACTGACTCGTTGAACATCTCTCTTCGTAGTTCGGCGACCTGGTCTGCTTTGGCGTAGGCGTAGTCATAGAACATGTTACGAGAACCTTCAATGACAGCCAGCTTCAGACGTAAGTTATAGCGGAATGCCCGATTGTTGTTTTTCTTTGCAAGCTTGTACCGTTTCTGCACTTCGCCGAGACGCTGGTTAAGCATGACGATCTGGTCACAGGCTTTACGGAATCGACTCTCTGCTTTACTGAGAGTGAATCGCTTGTCAAGAGATTGTATTTTAGAAGGCATCTTGAATATTGCTATTGCAAGACAGATATGATTTTCAAATCAATTCCGTCCTTTTTATATTACACTGAGCAGTAGATACACAAGTCATAAGTGCCATATTTTGACATAGAGAATCTATTACACCACCGACTGAGTTGACACCTAATTAACATTGAGTCATTTAAATAACAATGACAGGCGCTAATCGATGATTAATCAACGTAAAGCACATAATTAGATTAGTGTGTATTTGTCAAACATTCCATGCATGATTTTTGAGTAATTGAGTCCCTGTCAAGTTTGCAAACTAGCAGACCTCATAGAAGGAAAATAACCAAATTCAGGAGTACGTACATTGATTATTCTAATATTGCTATCTATTAGAAACAAAACAAAAAAGAAAAACAATAATGCCAAAAGTAATTGAATAAAAACCGTACGATTCATTTATTATGTTATAGAATATTCATAATTTTCTATATATTTGTAAGTATTTATATACCACAGACAAAAATATGACCAGTTGATTGAATATTCATTTAATCCTTCATTCCTATTCATACTTATTCATACCTATTCATTCATTCATTCATTCATTCATTCATTCATTCATTCATTCATTCATTCATTCATTCATTCATTCATTCATTCATTCATTCATTCATTCATTCATTCATTCATTCATGCATGCCCATTCATGCATGCCCATTCATGCATGCCCATTCATTCATTCATTCATTCATTCATTCATTCATTCATTCATTCATTCATTCATTCATTCATTCATTCATTCATTCATTCATTCATTCATTCATTCATTCATTCATTCATTCATTCATTCAGTCACTCATATTTATTTAATCATTCAGTCAGTCAGTCAGTCAGTCAGTCAGTCAGTCATCAGTCAGTCATTCATCATTCATTCATTCATTCATTCATTCATTCATTCATTCATTCATTCATTCATTCATTCATTCATTCATTCATTCATTCATTCATTCATTCATTCATTCATTCAGTCATGTGTTCGTTTCTCTGGTGCAATATGTGTGCACTATAAATGACTCTATGGACATATTTACTGAACGTATATATATATATATAAATAATCGACGTAACTTTGTATTTGGCGATTTTGGGGGCGGGGGCTTTTTATTTAACTGGTCATCGTGTATATAAATGCAGGTATTATATTGAAATAATGACAATTTATCTGAGAGGTATCTCTTTCGAGATATTTGGTTGGCTCTGAGAAGGGCCGTTTGTGGAAAACGACTGGCGGTTTACATCCAGAGTGACTCAGTCAGAGTCTGAATAATACTCCGAATCGGAGCCCGATACTATTTCGACTGACTCGTTGAACATCTCTCTTCGTAGTTCGGCGACCTGGTCTGCTTTGGCGTAGGCGTAGTCATAGAACATGTTACGAGAACCTTCAATGACAGCCAGCTTCAGACGTAAGTTATAGCGGAATGCCCGATTGTTGTTTTTCTTTGCAAGCTTGTACCGTTTCTGCACTTCGCCGAGACGCTGGTTAAGCATGACGATCTGGTCACAGGCTTTACGGAATCGACTCTCTGCTTTACTGAGAGTGAATCGCTTGTCAAGAGATTGTATTTTAGAAGGCATCTTGAATATTGCTATTGCAAGACAGATATGATTTTCAAATCAATTCCGTCCTTTTTATATTACACTGAGCAGTAGATACACAAGTCATAAGTGCCATATTTTGACATAGAGAATCTATTACACCACCGACTGAGTTGACACCTAATTAACATTGAGTCATTTAAATAACAATGACAGGCGCTAATCGATGATTAATCAACGTAAAGCACATAATTAGATTAGTGTGTATTTGTCAAACATTCCATGCATGATTTTTGAGTAATTGAGTCCCTGTCAAGTTTGCAAACTAGCAGACCTCATAGAAGGAAAATAACCAAATTCAGGAGTACGTACATTGATTATTCTAATATTGCTATCTATTAGAAACAAAACAAAAAAGAAAAACAATAATGCCAAAAGTAATTGAATAAAAACCGTACGATTCATTTATTATGTTATAGAATATTCATAATTTTCTATATATTTGTAAGTATTTATATACCACAGACAAAAATATGACCAGTTGATTGAATATTCATTTAATCCTTCATTCCTATTCATACTTATTCATACCTATTCATTCATTCATTCATTCATTCATTCATTCATTCATTCATTCATTCATTCATTCATTCATTCATTCATTCATTCATTCATTCATTCATTCATTCATTCATTCATTCATGCATGCCCATTCATGCATGCCCATTCATGCATGCCCATTCATTCATTCATTCATTCATTCATTCATTCATTCATTCATTCATTCATTCATTCATTCATTCATTCATTCATTCATTCATTCATTCATTCATTCATTCATTCATTCATTCATTCCTTCCTAGTCACTCATATTTATTTAATCATTCAGTCAGTCAGTCAGTCATCATCATCATCGTCAGTCAGTCAGTCAGTCAGTCAGTCATTCATTCATTCATTCATTCATTCATTCATTCATTCATTCATTCATTCATTCATTCATTCATTCATTCATTCATTCATTCATTCATTCATTCATTCATTCATTCATTCAGTCATGTGTTCGTTTCTCTGGTGCAATATGTGTGCACTATAAATGACTCTATGGACATATTTACTGAACGTATATATATATATATAAATAATCGACGTAACTTTGTATTTGGCGATTTTGGGGGCGGGGGGCTTTTTATTTAACTGGTCATCGTGTATATAAATGCAGGTATTATATTGAAATAATGACAATTTATCTGAGAGGTATCTCTTTCGAGATATTTGGTTGGCTCTGAGAAGGGCCGTTTGTGGAAAACGACTGGCGGTTTACATCCAGAGTGACTCAGTCAGAGTCTGAATAATACTCCGAATCGGAGCCCGATACTATTTCGACTGACTCGTTGAACATCTCTCTTCGTAGTTCGGCGACCTGGTCTGCTTTGGCGTAGGCGTAGTCATAGAACATGTTACGAGAACCTTCAATGACAGCCAGCTTCAGACGTAAGTTATAGCGGAATGCCCGATTGTTGTTTTTCTTTGCAAGCTTGTACCGTTTCTGCACTTCGCCGAGACGCTGGTTAAGCATGACGATCTGGTCACAGGCTTTACGGAATCGACTCTCTGCTTTACTGAGAGTGAATCGCTTGTCAAGAGATTGTATTTTAGAAGGCATCTTGAATATTGCTATTGCAAGACAGATATGATTTTCAAATCAATTCCGTCCTTTTTATATTACACTGAGCAGTAGATACACAAGTCATAAGTGCCATATTTTGACATAGAGAATCTATTACACCACCGACTGAGTTGACACCTAATTAACATTGAGTCATTTAAATAACAATGACAGGCGCTAATCGATGATTAATCAACGTAAAGCACATAATTAGATTAGTGTGTATTTGTCAAACATTCCATGCATGATTTTTGAGTAATTGAGTCCCTGTCAAGTTTGCAAACTAGCAGACCTCATAGAAGGAAAATAACCAAATTCAGGAGTACGTACATTGATTATTCTAATATTGCTATCTATTAGAAACAAAACAAAAAAGAAAAACAATAATGCCAAAAGTAATTGAATAAAAACCGTACGATTCATTTATTATGTTATAGAATATTCATAATTTTCTATATATTTGTAAGTATTTATATACCACAGACAAAAATATGACCAGTTGATTGAATATTCATTTAATCCTTCATTCCTATTCATACTTATTCATTCATTCATTCATTCATTCATTCATTCATTCATTCATTCATTCATTCATTCATTCATTCATTCATTCATTCATTCATTCATTCATTCATTCATTCATTCATTCATTCATTCATTCATGCATGCCCATTCATGCATGCCCATTCATGCATGCCTTCATTCATTCATTCATTCATTCATTCATTCATTCATTCATTCATTCATTCATTCATTCATTCATTCATTCATTCATTCATTCATTCATTCATTCATTCATTCATTCATTCATTCATTCCTAGTCACTCATATTTATTTAATCATTCAGTCAGTCAGTCAGTCAGTCAGTCAGTCATCATCAGCACAGCATCATTCATTCATCATTCATTCATTCATTCATTCATTCATTCATTCATTCATTCATTCATTCATTCATTCATTCATTCATTCATTCATTCATTCATTCAGTCATGTGTTCGTTTCTCTGGTGCAATATGTGTGCACTATAAATGACTCTATGGACATATTTACTGAACGTATATATATATATATAAATAATCGACGTAACTTTGTATTTGGCGATTTTGGGGGCGGGGGCTTTTTATTTAACTGGTCATCGTGTATATAAATGCAGGTATTATATTGAAATAATGACAATTTATCTGAGAGGTATCTCTTTCGAGATATTTGGTTGGCTCTGAGAAGGGCCGTTTGTGGAAAACGACTGGCGGTTTACATCCAGAGTGACTCAGTCAGAGTCTGAATAATACTCCGAATCGGAGCCCGATACTATTTCGACTGACTCGTTGAACATCTCTCTTCGTAGTTCGGCGACCTGGTCTGCTTTGGCGTAGGCGTAGTCATAGAACATGTTACGAGAACCTTCAATGACAGCCAGCTTCAGACGTAAGTTATAGCGGAATGCCCGATTGTTGTTTTTCTTTGCAAGCTTGTACCGTTTCTGCACTTCGCCGAGACGCTGGTTAAGCATGACGATCTGGTCACAGGCTTTACGGAATCGACTCTCTGCTTTACTGAGAGTGAATCGCTTGTCAAGAGATTGTATTTTAGAAGGCATCTTGAATATTGCTATTGCAAGACAGATATGATTTTCAAATCAATTCCGTCCTTTTTATATTACACTGAGCAGTAGATACACAAGTCATAAGTGCCATATTTTGACATAGAGAATCTATTACACCACCGACTGAGTTGACACCTAATTAACATTGAGTCATTTAAATAACAATGACAGGCGCTAATCGATGATTAATCAACGTAAAGCACATAATTAGATTAGTGTGTATTTGTCAAACATTCCATGCATGATTTTTGAGTAATTGAGTCCCTGTCAAGTTTGCAAACTAGCAGACCTCATAGAAGGAAAATAACCAAATTCAGGAGTACGTACATTGATTATTCTAATATTGCTATCTATTAGAAACAAAACAAAAAAGAAAAACAATAATGCCAAAAGTAATTGAATAAAAACCGTACGATTCATTTATTATGTTATAGAATATTCATAATTTTCTATATATTTGTAAGTATTTATATACCACAGACAAAAATATGACCAGTTGATTGAATATTCATTTAATCCTTCATTCCTATTCATACTTATTCATACCTATTCATTCATTCATTCATTCATTCATTCATTCATTCATTCATTCATTCATTCATTCATTCATTCATTCATTCATTCATTCATTCATTCATTCATTCATTCATTCATTCATTCATTCATGCCTTCATGCATGCCCATTCATGCATGCCCATTCATTCATTCATTCATTCATTCATTCATTCATTCATTCATTCATTCATTCATTCATTCATTCATTCATTCATTCATTCATTCATTCATTCATTCATTCATTCATTCATTCATTCATTCATTCATTCATTCCTCTAGTCACTCATATTTATTTAATCATTCAGTCAGTCAGTCAGTCAGTCAGTCAGTCATCATCAGTCATTCATTCATTCATTCATTCATTCATTCATTCATTCATTCATTCATTCATTCATTCATTCATTCATTCATTCATTCATTCATTCATTCATTCATTCATTCATTCATTCAGTCATGTGTTCGTTTCTCTGGTGCAATATGTGTGCACTATAAATGACTCTATGGACATATTTACTGAACGTATATATATATATATAAATAATCGACGTAACTTTGTATTTGGCGATTTTGGGGGCGGGGGCTTTTTATTTAACTGGTCATCGTGTATATAAATGCAGGTATTATATTGAAATAATGACAATTTATCTGAGAGGTATCTCTTTCGAGATATTTGGTTGGCTCTGAGAAGGGCCGTTTGTGGAAAACGACTGGCGGTTTACATCCAGAGTGACTCAGTCAGAGTCTGAATAATACTCCGAATCGGAGCCCGATACTATTTCGACTGACTCGTTGAACATCTCTCTTCGTAGTTCGGCGACCTGGTCTGCTTTGGCGTAGGCGTAGTCATAGAACATGTTACGAGAACCTTCAATGACAGCCAGCTTCAGACGTAAGTTATAGCGGAATGCCCGATTGTTGTTTTTCTTTGCAAGCTTGTACCGTTTCTGCACTTCGCCGAGACGCTGGTTAAGCATGACGATCTGGTCACAGGCTTTACGGAATCGACTCTCTGCTTTACTGAGAGTGAATCGCTTGTCAAGAGATTGTATTTTAGAAGGCATCTTGAATATTGCTATTGCAAGACAGATATGATTTTCAAATCAATTCCGTCCTTTTTATATTACACTGAGCAGTAGATACACAAGTCATAAGTGCCATATTTTGACATAGAGAATCTATTACACCACCGACTGAGTTGACACCTAATTAACATTGAGTCATTTAAATAACAATGACAGGCGCTAATCGATGATTAATCAACGTAAAGCACATAATTAGATTAGTGTGTATTTGTCAAACATTCCATGCATGATTTTTGAGTAATTGAGTCCCTGTCAAGTTTGCAAACTAGCAGACCTCATAGAAGGAAAATAACCAAATTCAGGAGTACGTACATTGATTATTCTAATATTGCTATCTATTAGAAACAAAACAAAAAAGAAAAACAATAATGCCAAAAGTAATTGAATAAAAACCGTACGATTCATTTATTATGTTATAGAATATTCATAATTTTCTATATATTTGTAAGTATTTATATACCACAGACAAAAATATGACCAGTTGATTGAATATTCATTTAATCCTTCATTCCTATTCATACTTATTCATACCATTCATTCATTCATTCATTCATTCATTCATTCATTCATTCATTCATTCATTCATTCATTCATTCATTCATTCATTCATTCATTCATTCATTCATTCATTCATTCATTCATTCATGCATGCCCATTCATGCATGCCCATTCATGCATGCCCATTCATTCATTCATTCATTCATTCATTCATTCATTCATTCATTCATTCATTCATTCATTCATTCATTCATTCATTCATTCATTCATTCATTCATTCATTCATTCATTCATTCATTCATTCATTCCTAGTCACTCATATTTATTTAATCATTCAGTCAGTCAGTCAGTCAGTCAGTCAGTCATCAGTCAGTCAGTCATTCATTCATTCATTCATTCATTCATTCATTCATTCATTCATTCATTCATTCATTCATTCATTCATTCATTCATTCATTCATTCATTCATTCATTCATTCAGTCATGTGTTCGTTTCTCTGGTGCAATATGTGTGCACTATAAATGACTCTATGGACATATTTACTGAACGTATATATATATATATAAATAATCGACGTAACTTTGTATTTGGCGATTTTGGGGGCGGGGGCTTTTTATTTAACTGGTCATCGTGTATATAAATGCAGGTATTATATTGAAATAATGACAATTTATCTGAGAGGTATCTCTTTCGAGATATTTGGTTGGCTCTGAGAAGGGCCGTTTGTGGAAAACGACTGGCGGTTTACATCCAGAGTGACTCAGTCAGAGTCTGAATAATACTCCGAATCGGAGCCCGATACTATTTCGACTGACTCGTTGAACATCTCTCTTCGTAGTTCGGCGACCTGGTCTGCTTTGGCGTAGGCGTAGTCATAGAACATGTTACGAGAACCTTCAATGACAGCCAGCTTCAGACGTAAGTTATAGCGGAATGCCCGATTGTTGTTTTTCTTTGCAAGCTTGTACCGTTTCTGCACTTCGCCGAGACGCTGGTTAAGCATGACGATCTGGTCACAGGCTTTACGGAATCGACTCTCTGCTTTACTGAGAGTGAATCGCTTGTCAAGAGATTGTATTTTAGAAGGCATCTTGAATATTGCTATTGCAAGACAGATATGATTTTCAAATCAATTCCGTCCTTTTTATATTACACTGAGCAGTAGATACACAAGTCATAAGTGCCATATTTTGACATAGAGAATCTATTACACCACCGACTGAGTTGACACCTAATTAACATTGAGTCATTTAAATAATAATGACAGGCGCTAATCGATGATTAATCAACGTAAAGCACATAATTAGATTAGTGTGTA
The DNA here is from genome assembly GCA_022818135.1 of Saxidomus purpurata. Classification (NCBI taxonomy): domain Eukaryota; kingdom Metazoa; phylum Mollusca; class Bivalvia; order Venerida; family Veneridae; genus Saxidomus; species Saxidomus purpurata. The sequence goes on along the minus strand of JAFMSR010001150.1, from coordinate 19,952 downwards.
TTTGTCAAACATTCCATGCATGATTTTTGAGTAATTGAGTCCCTGTCAAGTTTGCAAACTAGCAGACCTCATAGAAGGAAAATAACCAAATTCAGGAGTACGTACATTGATTATTCTAATATTGCTATCTATTAGAAACAAAACAAAAAAGAAAAACAATAATGCCAAAAGTAATTGAATAAAAACCGTACGATTCATTTATTATGTTATAGAATATTCATAATTTTCTATATATTTGTAAGTATTTATATACCACAGACAAAAATATGACCAGTTGATTGAATATTCATTTAATCCTTCATTCCTATTCATACTATTCATCCTATTCATTCATTCATTCATTCATTCATTCATTCATTCATTCATTCATTCATTCATTCATTCATTCATTCATTCATTCATTCATTCATTCATTCATTCATTCATTCATTCATTCATTCATGCCCATTCATGCATGCCCATTCATGCATGCCCATTCATCATTCTTCATTCATTCATTCATTCATTCATTCATTCATTCATTCATTCATTCATTCATTCATTCATTCATTCATTCATTCATTCATTCATTCATTCATTCATTCATTCATTCATTCATTCATTCATTCCTAGTCACTCATATTTATTTAATCATTCAGTCAGTCAGTCAGTCAGTCAGTCAGTCAGTCAGTCATTCATTCATTCATTCATTCATTCATTCATTCATTCATTCATTCATTCATTCATTCATTCATTCATTCATTCATTCATTCATTCATTCATTCATTCATTCATTCAGTCATGTGTTCGTTTCTCTGGTGCAATATGTGTGCACTATAAATGACTCTATGGACATATTTACTGAACGTATATATATATATATAAATAATCGACGTAACTTTGTATTTGGCGATTTTGGGGGCGGGGGCTTTTTATTTAACTGGTCATCGTGTATATAAATGCAGGTATTATATTGAAATAATGACAATTTATCTGAGAGGTATCTCTTTCGAGATATTTGGTTGGCTCTGAGAAGGGCCGTTTGTGGAAAACGACTGGCGGTTTACATCCAGAGTGACTCAGTCAGAGTCTGAATAATACTCCGAATCGGAGCCCGATACTATTTCGACTGACTCGTTGAACATCTCTCTTCGTAGTTCGGCGACCTGGTCTGCTTTGGCGTAGGCGTAGTCATAGAACATGTTACGAGAACCTTCAATGACAGCCAGCTTCAGACGTAAGTTATAGCGGAATGCCCGATTGTTGTTTTTCTTTGCAAGCTTGTACCGTTTCTGCACTTCGCCGAGACGCTGGTTAAGCATGACGATCTGGTCACAGGCTTTACGGAATCGACTCTCTGCTTTACTGAGAGTGAATCGCTTGTCAAGAGATTGTATTTTAGAAGGCATCTTGAATATTGCTATTGCAAGACAGATATGATTTTCAAATCAATTCCGTCCTTTTTATATTACACTGAGCAGTAGATACACAAGTCATAAGTGCCATATTTTGACATAGAGAATCTATTACACCACCGACTGAGTTGACACCTAATTAACATTGAGTCATTTAAATAATAATGACAGGCGCTAATCGATGATTAATCAACGTAAAGCACATAATTAGATTAGTGTGTATTTGTCAAACATTCCATGCATGATTTTTGAGTAATTGAGTCCCTGTCAAGTTTGCAAACTAGCAGACCTCATAGAAGGAAAATAACCAAATTCAGGAGTACGTACATTGATTATTCTAATATTGCTATCTATTAGAAACAAAACAAAAAAGAAAAACAATAATGCCAAAAGTAATTGAATAAAAACCGTACGATTCATTTATTATGTTATAGAATATTCATAATTTTCTATATATTTGTAAGTATTTATATACCACAGACAAAAATATGACCAGTTGATTGAATATTCATTTAATCCTTCATTCCTATTCATACTTATTCATCCTATTCATTCATTCATTCATTCATTCATTCATTCATTCATTCATTCATTCATTCATTCATTCATTCATTCATTCATTCATTCATTCATTCATTCATTCATTCATTCATTCATGCATGCCCATTCATGCATGCCCATTCATGCATGCCCATTCATTCATTCATTCATTCATTCATTCATTCATTCATTCATTCATTCATTCATTCATTCATTCATTCATTCATTCATTCATTCATTCATTCATTCATTCATTCATTCATTCATTCATTCCTTCCTAGTCACTCATATTTATTTAATCATTCAGTCAGTCAGTCAGTCAGTCAGTCAGTCAGTCAGTCATTCATTCATTCATTCATTCATTCATTCATTCATTCATTCATTCATTCATTCATTCATTCATTCATTCATTCATTCATTCATTCATTCATTCAGTCATGTGTTCGTTTCTCTGGTGCAATATGTGTGCACTATAAATGACTCTATGGACATATTTACTGAACGTATATATATATATATAAATAATCGACGTAACTTTGTATTTGGCGATTTTGGGGGCGGGGGCTTTTTATTTAACTGGTCATCGTGTATATAAATGCAGGTATTATATTGAAATAATGACAATTTATCTGAGAGGTATCTCTTTCGAGATATTTGGTTGGCTCTGAGAAGGGCCGTTTGTGGAAAACGACTGGCGGTTTACATCCAGAGTGACTCAGTCAGAGTCTGAATAATACTCCGAATCGGAGCCCGATACTATTTCGACTGACTCGTTGAACATCTCTCTTCGTAGTTCGGCGACCTGGTCTGCTTTGGCGTAGGCGTAGTCATAGAACATGTTACGAGAACCTTCAATGACAGCCAGCTTCAGACGTAAGTTATAGCGGAATGCCCGATTGTTGTTTTTCTTTGCAAGCTTGTACCGTTTCTGCACTTCGCCGAGACGCTGGTTAAGCATGACGATCTGGTCACAGGCTTTACGGAATCGACTCTCTGCTTTACTGAGAGTGAATCGCTTGTCAAGAGATTGTATTTTAGAAGGCATCTTGAATATTGCTATTGCAAGACAGATATGATTTTCAAATCAATTCCGTCCTTTTTATATTACACTGAGCAGTAGATACACAAGTCATAAGTGCCATATTTTGACATAGAGAATCTATTACACCACCGACTGAGTTGACACCTAATTAACATTGAGTCATTTAAATAATAATGACAGGCGCTAATCGATGATTAATCAACGTAAAGCACATAATTAGATTAGTGTGTATTTGTCAAACATTCCATGCATGATTTTTGAGTAATTGAGTCCCTGTCAAGTTTGCAAACTAGCAGACCTCATAGAAGGAAAATAACCAAATTCAGGAGTACGTACATTGATTATTCTAATATTGCTATCTATTAGAAACAAAACAAAAAAGAAAAACAATAATGCCAAAAGTAATTGAATAAAAACCGTACGATTCATTTATTATGTTATAGAATATTCATAATTTTCTATATATTTGTAAGTATTTATATACCACAGACAAAAATATGACCAGTTGATTGAATATTCATTTAATCCTTCATTCCTATTCATACTATTCATACCTATTCATTCATTCATTCATTCATTCATTCATTCATTCATTCATTCATTCATTCATTCATTCATTCATTCATTCATTCATTCATTCATTCATTCATTCATTCATTCATTCATTCATTCATCATTCATGCATGCCCATTCATGCATGCCCATTCATTCATTCATTCATTCATTCATTCATTCATTCATTCATTCATTCATTCATTCATTCATTCATTCATTCATTCATTCATTCATTCATTCATTCATTCATTCATTCATTCATTCATTCATTCATTCCTAGTCACTCATATTTATTTAATCATTCAGTCAGTCAGTCAGTCAGTCAGTCAGTCATCATCAGTCATGCATTCATTCATTCATTCATTCATTCATTCATTCATTCATTCATTCATTCATTCATTCATTCATTCATTCATTCATTCATTCATTCATTCATTCATTCAGTCATGTGTTCGTTTCTCTGGTGCAATATGTGTGCACTATAAATGACTCTATGGACATATTTACTGAACGTATATATATATATATAAATAATCGACGTAACTTTGTATTTGGCGATTTTGGGGGCGGGGGCTTTTTATTTAACTGGTCATCGTGTATATAAATGCAGGTATTATATTGAAATAATGACAATTTATCTGAGAGGTATCTCTTTCGAGATATTTGGTTGGCTCTGAGAAGGGCCGTTTGTGGAAAACGACTGGCGGTTTACATCCAGAGTGACTCAGTCAGAGTCTGAATAATACTCCGAATCGGAGCCCGATACTATTTCGACTGACTCGTTGAACATCTCTCTTCGTAGTTCGGCGACCTGGTCTGCTTTGGCGTAGGCGTAGTCATAGAACATGTTACGAGAACCTTCAATGACAGCCAGCTTCAGACGTAAGTTATAGCGGAATGCCCGATTGTTGTTTTTCTTTGCAAGCTTGTACCGTTTCTGCACTTCGCCGAGACGCTGGTTAAGCATGACGATCTGGTCACAGGCTTTACGGAATCGACTCTCTGCTTTACTGAGAGTGAATCGCTTGTCAAGAGATTGTATTTTAGAAGGCATCTTGAATATTGCTATTGCAAGACAGATATGATTTTCAAATCAATTCCGTCCTTTTTATATTACACTGAGCAGTAGATACACAAGTCATAAGTGCCATATTTTGACATAGAGAATCTATTACACCACCGACTGAGTTGACACCTAATTAACATTGAGTCATTTAAATAATAATGACAGGCGCTAATCGATGATTAATCAACGTAAAGCACATAATTAGATTAGTGTGTATTTGTCAAACATTCCATGCATGATTTTTGAGTAATTGAGTCCCTGTCAAGTTTGCAAACTAGCAGACCTCATAGAAGGAAAATAACCAAATTCAGGAGTACGTACATTGATTATTCTAATATTGCTATCTATTAGAAACAAAACAAAAAAGAAAAACAATAATGCCAAAAGTAATTGAATAAAAACCGTACGATTCATTTATTATGTTATAGAATATTCATAATTTTCTATATATTTGTAAGTATTTATATACCACAGACAAAAATATGACCAGTTGATTGAATATTCATTTAATCCTTCATTCCTATTCATACCTATTCATCATTCATTCATTCATTCATTCATTCATTCATTCATTCATTCATTCATTCATTCATTCATTCATTCATTCATTCATTCATTCATTCATTCATTCATTCATTCATTCATTCATGCATGCCTTCATGCATGCCCATTCATGCATGCCCATTCATTCATTCATTCATTCATTCATTCATTCATTCATTCATTCATTCATTCATTCATTCATTCATTCATTCATTCATTCATTCATTCATTCATTCATTCATTCATTCATTCATTCATTCCTAGTCACTCATATTTATTTAATCATTCAGTCAGTCAGTCAGTCAGTCATGCAGTCAGTCATTCATTCATTCATTCATTCATTCATTCATTCATTCATTCATTCATTCATTCATTCATTCATTCATTCATTCATTCATTCATTCATTCATTCATTCATTCAGTCATGTGTTCGTTTCTCTGGTGCAATATGTGTGCACTATAAATGACTCTATGGACATATTTACTGAACGTATATATATATATATAAATAATCGACGTAACTTTGTATTTGGCGATTTTGGGGGCGGGGGCTTTTTATTTAACTGGTCATCGTGTATATAAATGCAGGTATTATATTGAAATAATGACAATTTATCTGAGAGGTATCTCTTTCGAGATATTTGGTTGGCTCTGAGAAGGGCCGTTTGTGGAAAACGACTGGCGGTTTACATCCAGAGTGACTCAGTCAGAGTCTGAATAATACTCCGAATCGGAGCCCGATACTATTTCGACTGACTCGTTGAACATCTCTCTTCGTAGTTCGGCGACCTGGTCTGCTTTGGCGTAGGCGTAGTCATAGAACATGTTACGAGAACCTTCAATGACAGCCAGCTTCAGACGTAAGTTATAGCGGAATGCCCGATTGTTGTTTTTCTTTGCAAGCTTGTACCGTTTCTGCACTTCGCCGAGACGCTGGTTAAGCATGACGATCTGGTCACAGGCTTTACGGAATCGACTCTCTGCTTTACTGAGAGTGAATCGCTTGTCAAGAGATTGTATTTTAGAAGGCATCTTGAATATTGCTATTGCAAGACAGATATGATTTTCAAATCAATTCCGTCCTTTTTATATTACACTGAGCAGTAGATACACAAGTCATAAGTGCCATATTTTGACATAGAGAATCTATTACACCACCGACTGAGTTGACACCTAATTAACATTGAGTCATTTAAATAATAATGACAGGCGCTAATCGATGATTAATCAACGTAAAGCACATAATTAGATTAGTGTGTATTTGTCAAACATTCCATGCATGATTTTTGAGTAATTGAGTCCCTGTCAAGTTTGCAAACTAGCAGACCTCATAGAAGGAAAATAACCAAATTCAGGAGTACGTACATTGATTATTCTAATATTGCTATCTATTAGAAACAAAACAAAAAAAAAAACAATAATGCCAAAAGTAATTGAATAAAAACCGTACGATTCATTTATTATGTTATAGAATATTCATAATTTTCTATATATTTGTAAGTATTTATATACCACAGACAAAAATATGACCAGTTGATTGAATATTCATTTAATCCTTCATTCCTATTCATACTTATTCATACCATTCATTCATTCATTCATTCATTCATTCATTCATTCATTCATTCATTCATTCATTCATTCATTCATTCATTCATTCATTCATTCATTCATTCATTCATTCATTCATTCATTCATTCATGCATGCCCATTCATGCATGCCCATTCATCATGCCCATTCATTCATTCATTCATTCATTCATTCATTCATTCATTCATTCATTCATTCATTCATTCATTCATTCATTCATTCATTCATTCATTCATTCATTCATTCATTCATTCATTCATTCATTCATTCCTAGTCACTCATATTTATTTAATCATTCAGTCAGTCAGTCAGTCAGTCAGTCAGTCATCAGTCATTCATTCATTCATTCATTCATTCATTCATTCATTCATTCATTCATTCATTCATTCATTCATTCATTCATTCATTCATTCATTCATTCATTCATTCATTCATTCAGTCATGTGTTCGTTTCTCTGGTGCAATATGTGTGCACTATAAATGACTCTATGGACATATTTACTGAACGTATATATATATATATAAATAATCGACGTAACTTTGTATTTGGCGATTTTGGGGGCGGGGGCTTTTTATTTAACTGGTCATCGTGTATATAAATGCAGGTATTATATTGAAATAATGACAATTTATCTGAGAGGTATCTCTTTCGAGATATTTGGTTGGCTCTGAGAAGGGCCGTTTGTGGAAAACGACTGGCGGTTTACATCCAGAGTGACTCAGTCAGAGTCTGAATAATACTCCGAATCGGAGCCCGATACTATTTCGACTGACTCGTTGAACATCTCTCTTCGTAGTTCGGCGACCTGGTCTGCTTTGGCGTAGGCGTAGTCATAGAACATGTTACGAGAACCTTCAATGACAGCCAGCTTCAGACGTAAGTTATAGCGGAATGCCCGATTGTTGTTTTTCTTTGCAAGCTTGTACCGTTTCTGCACTTCGCCGAGACGCTGGTTAAGCATGACGATCTGGTCACAGGCTTTACGGAATCGACTCTCTGCTTTACTGAGAGTGAATCGCTTGTCAAGAGATTGTATTTTAGAAGGCATCTTGAATATTGCTATTGCAAGACAGATATGATTTTCAAATCAATTCCGTCCTTTTTATATTACACTGAGCAGTAGATACACAAGTCATAAGTGCCATATTTTGACATAGAGAATCTATTACACCACCGACTGAGTTGACACCTAATTAACATTGAGTCATTTAAATAATAATGACAGGCGCTAATCGATGATTAATCAACGTAAAGCACATAATTAGATTAGTGTGTATTTGTCAAACATTCCATGCATGATTTTTGAGTAATTGAGTCCCTGTCAAGTTTGCAAACTAGCAGACCTCATAGAAGGAAAATAACCAAATTCAGGAGTACGTACATTGATTATTCTAATATTGCTATCTATTAGAAACAAAACAAAAAAGAAAAACAATAATGCCAAAAGTAATTGAATAAAAACCGTACGATTCATTTATTATGTTATAGAATATTCATAATTTTCTATATATTTGTAAGTATTTATATACCACAGACAAAAATATGACCAGTTGATTGAATATTCATTTAATCCTTCATTCCTATTCATACTATTCATACCTATTCATTCATTCATTCATTCATTCATTCATTCATTCATTCATTCATTCATTCATTCATTCATTCATTCATTCATTCATTCATTCATTCATTCATTCATTCATTCATTCATGCATGCCCATTCATGCATGCCCATTCATGCATGCCCATTCATTCATTCATTCATTCATTCATTCATTCATTCATTCATTCATTCATTCATTCATTCATTCATTCATTCATTCATTCATTCATTCATTCATTCATTCATTCATTCATTCATTCATTCATTCCTAGTCACTCATATTTATTTAATCATTCAGTCAGTCAGTCAGTCAGTCAGTCAGTCATCATCATTCATTCATTCATTCATTCATTCATTCATTCATTCATTCATTCATTCATTCATTCATTCATTCATTCATTCATTCATTCATTCATTCATTCATTCATTCATTCATTCAGTCATGTGTTCGTTTCTCTGGTGCAATATGTGTGCACTATAAATGACTCTATGGACATATTTACTGAACGTATATATATATATATAAATAATCGACGTAACTTTGTATTTGGCGATTTTGGGGGCGGGGGCTTTTTATTTAACTGGTCATCGTGTATATAAATGCAGGTATTATATTGAAATAATGACAATTTATCTGAGAGGTATCTCTTTCGAGATATTTGGTTGGCTCTGAGAAGGGCCGTTTGTGGAAAACGACTGGCGGTTTACATCCAGAGTGACTCAGTCAGAGTCTGAATAATACTCCGAATCGGAGCCCGATACTATTTCGACTGACTCGTTGAACATCTCTCTTCGTAGTTCGGCGACCTGGTCTGCTTTGGCGTAGGCGTAGTCATAGAACATGTTACGAGAACCTTCAATGACAGCCAGCTTCAGACGTAAGTTATAGCGGAATGCCCGATTGTTGTTTTTCTTTGCAAGCTTGTACCGTTTCTGCACTTCGCCGAGACGCTGGTTAAGCATGACGATCTGGTCACAGGCTTTACGGAATCGACTCTCTGCTTTACTGAGAGTGAATCGCTTGTCAAGAGATTGTATTTTAGAAGGCATCTTGAATATTGCTATTGCAAGACAGATATGATTTTCAAATCAATTCCGTCCTTTTTATATTACACTGAGCAGTAGATACACAAGTCATAAGTGCCATATTTTGACATAGAGAATCTATTACACCACCGACTGAGTTGACACCTAATTAACATTGAGTCATTTAAATAATAATGACAGGCGCTAATCGATGATTAATCAACGTAAAGCACATAATTAGATTAGTGTGTATTTGTCAAACATTCCATGCATGATTTTTGAGTAATTGAGTCCCTGTCAAGTTTGCAAACTAGCAGACCTCATAGAAGGAAAATAACCAAATTCAGGAGTACGTACATTGATTATTCTAATATTGCTATCTATTAGAAACAAAACAAAAAAGAAAAACAATAATGCCAAAAGTAATTGAATAAAAACCGTACGATTCATTTATTATGTTATAGAATATTCATAATTTTCTATATATTTGTAAGTATTTATATACCACAGACAAAAATATGACCAGTTGATTGAATATTCATTTAATCCTTCATTCCTATTCATACTATTCATACCTATTCATTCATTCATTCATTCATTCATTCATTCATTCATTCATTCATTCATTCATTCATTCATTCATTCATTCATTCATTCATTCATTCATTCATTCATTCATTCATTCATTCATGCATGCCCATTCATGCATGCCCATTCATCATGCCCATTCATGCATGCCTTCATTCATTCATTCATTCATTCATTCATTCATTCATTCATTCATTCATTCATTCATTCATTCATTCATTCATTCATTCATTCATTCATTCATTCATTCATTCATTCATTCCTAGTCACTCATATTTATTTAATCATTCAGTCAGTCAGTCAGTCAGTCAGTCAGTCATCAGTCATTCATTCATTCATTCATTCATTCATTCATTCATTCATTCATTCATTCATTCATTCATTCATTCATTCATTCATTCATTCATTCATTCATTCATTCAGTCATGTGTTCGTTTCTCTGGTGCAATATGTGTGCACTATAAATGACTCTATGGACATATTTACTGAACGTATATATATATATATAAATAATCGACGTAACTTTGTATTTGGCGATTTTGGGGGCGGGGGCTTTTTATTTAACTGGTCATCGTGTATATAAATGCAGGTATTATATTGAAATAATGACAATTTATCTGAGAGGTATCTCTTTCGAGATATTTGGTTGGCTCTGAGAAGGGCCGTTTGTGGAAAACGACTGGCGGTTTACATCCAGAGTGACTCAGTCAGAGTCTGAATAATACTCCGAATCGGAGCCCGATACTATTTCGACTGACTCGTTGAACATCTCTCTTCGTAGTTCGGCGACCTGGTCTGCTTTGGCGTAGGCGTAGTCATAGAACATGTTACGAGAACCTTCAATGACAGCCAGCTTCAGACGTAAGTTATAGCGGAATGCCCGATTGTTGTTTTTCTTTGCAAGCTTGTACCGTTTCTGCACTTCGCCGAGACGCTGGTTAAGCATGACGATCTGGTCACAGGCTTTACGGAATCGACTCTCTGCTTTACTGAGAGTGAATCGCTTGTCAAGAGATTGTATTTTAGAAGGCATCTTGAATATTGCTATTGCAAGACAGATATGATTTTCAAATCAATTCCGTCCTTTTTATATTACACTGAGCAGTAGATACACAAGTCATAAGTGCCATATTTTGACATAGAGAATCTATTACACCACCGACTGAGTTGACACCTAATTAACATTGAGTCATTTAAATAATAATGACAGGCGCTAATCGATGATTAATCAACGTAAAGCACATAATTAGATTAGTGTGTATTTGTCAAACATTCCATGCATGATTTTTGAGTAATTGAGTCCCTGTCAAGTTTGCAAACTAGCAGACCTCATAGAAGGAAAATAACCAAATTCAGGAGTACGTACATTGATTATTCTAATATTGCTATCTATTAGAAACAAAACAAAAAAGAAAAACAATAATGCCAAAAGTAATTGAATAAAAACCGTACGATTCATTTATTATGTTATAGAATATTCATAATTTTCTATATATTTGTAAGTATTTATATACCACAGACAAAAATATGACCAGTTGATTGAATATTCATTTAATCCTTCATTCCTATTCATACATTCATCCTATTCATTCATTCATTCATTCATTCATTCATTCATTCATTCATTCATTCATTCATTCATTCATTCATTCATTCATTCATTCATTCATTCATTCATTCATTCATTCATTCATGCATTCATGCATGCCCATTCATGCATGCCCATTCATTCATTCATTCATTCATTCATTCATTCATTCATTCATTCATTCATTCATTCATTCATTCATTCATTCATTCATTCATTCATTCATTCATTCATTCATTCATTCATTCATTCATTCATTCATTCCTTCCTAGTCACTCATATTTATTTAATCATTCAGTCAGTCAGTCAGTCAGTCAGTCAGTCAGTCATTCATTCATTCATTCATTCATTCATTCATTCATTCATTCATTCATTCATTCATTCATTCATTCATTCATTCATTCATTCATTCATTCATTCATTCATTCAGTCATGTGTTCGTTTCTCTGGTGCAATATGTGTGCACTATAAATGACTCTATGGACATATTTACTGAACGTATATATATATATATAAATAATCGACGTAACTTTGTATTTGGCGATTTTGGGGGCGGGGGCTTTTTATTTAACTGGTCATCGTGTATATAAATGCAGGTATTATATTGAAATAATGACAATTTATCTGAGAGGTATCTCTTTCGAGATATTTGGTTGGCTCTGAGAAGGGCCGTTTGTGGAAAACGACTGGCGGTTTACATCCAGAGTGACTCAGTCAGAGTCTGAATAATACTCCGAATCGGAGCCCGATACTATTTCGACTGACTCGTTGAACATCTCTCTTCGTAGTTCGGCGACCTGGTCTGCTTTGGCGTAGGCGTAGTCATAGAACATGTTACGAGAACCTTCAATGACAGCCAGCTTCAGACGTAAGTTATAGCGGAATGCCCGATTGTTGTTTTTCTTTGCAAGCTTGTACCGTTTCTGCACTTCGCCGAGACGCTGGTTAAGCATGACGATCTGGTCACAGGCTTTACGGAATCGACTCTCTGCTTTACTGAGAGTGAATCGCTTGTCAAGAGATTGTATTTTAGAAGGCATCTTGAATATTGCTATTGCAAGACAGATATGATTTTCAAATCAATTCCGTCCTTTTTATATTACACTGAGCAGTAGATACACAAGTCATAAGTGCCATATTTTGACATAGAGAATCTATTACACCACCGACTGAGTTGACACCTAATTAACATTGAGTCATTTAAATAATAATGACAGGCGCTAATCGATGATTAATCAACGTAAAGCACATAATTAGATTAGTGTGTATTTGTCAAACATTCCATGCATGATTTTTGAGTAATTGAGTCCCTGTCAAGTTTGCAAACTAGCAGACCTCATAGAAGGAAAATAACCAAATTCAGGAGTACGTACATTGATTATTCTAATATTGCTATCTATTAGAAACAAAACAAAAAAGAAAAACAATAATGCCAAAAGTAATTGAATAAAAACCGTACGATTCATTTATTATGTTATAGAATATTCATAATTTTCTATATATTTGTAAGTATTTATATACCACAGACAAAAATATGACCAGTTGATTGAATATTCATTTAATCCTTCATTCCTATTCATACTATTCACCTATTCATTCATTCATTCATTCATTCATTCATTCATTCATTCATTCATTCATTCATTCATTCATTCATTCATTCATTCATTCATTCATTCATTCATTCATTCATTCATGCATGCCCATTCATGCATGCCCATTCATCATGCCCATTCATGCATGCCCATTCATTCATTCATTCATTCATTCATTCATTCATTCATTCATTCATTCATTCATTCATTCATTCATTCATTCATTCATTCATTCATTCATTCATTCATTCATTCATTCATTCATTCATTCTCTAGTCACTCATATTTATTTAATCATTCAGTCAGTCAGTCAGTCAGTCAGTCAGCAGTCATTCATTCATTCATTCATTCATTCATTCATTCATTCATTCATTCATTCATTCATTCATTCATTCATTCATTCATTCATTCATTCATTCATTCAGTCATGTGTTCGTTTCTCTGGTGCAATATGTGTGCACTATAAATGACTCTATGGACATATTTACTGAACGTATATATATATATATAAATAATCGACGTAACTTTGTATTTGGCGATTTTGGGGGCGGGGGCTTTTTATTTAACTGGTCATCGTGTATATAAATGCAGGTATTATATTGAAATAATGACAATTTATCTGAGAGGTATCTCTTTCGAGATATTTGGTTGGCTCTGAGAAGGGCCGTTTGTGGAAAACGACTGGCGGTTTACATCCAGAGTGACTCAGTCAGAGTCTGAATAATACTCCGAATCGGAGCCCGATACTATTTCGACTGACTCGTTGAACATCTCTCTTCGTAGTTCGGCGACCTGGTCTGCTTTGGCGTAGGCGTAGTCATAGAACATGTTACGAGAACCTTCAATGACAGCCAGCTTCAGACGTAAGTTATAGCGGAATGCCCGATTGTTGTTTTTCTTTGCAAGCTTGTACCGTTTCTGCACTTCGCCGAGACGCTGGTTAAGCATGACGATCTGGTCACAGGCTTTACGGAATCGACTCTCTGCTTTACTGAGAGTGAATCGCTTGTCAAGAGATTGTATTTTAGAAGGCATCTTGAATATTGCTATTGCAAGACAGATATGATTTTCAAATCAATTCCGTCCTTTTTATATTACACTGAGCAGTAGATACACAAGTCATAAGTGCCATATTTTGACATAGAGAATCTATTACACCACCGACTGAGTTGACACCTAATTAACATTGAGTCATTTAAATAATAATGACAGGCGCTAATCGATGATTAATCAACGTAAAGCACATAATTAGATTAGTGTGTATTTGTCAAACATTCCATGCATGATTTTTGAGTAATTGAGTCCCTGTCAAGTTTGCAAACTAGCAGACCTCATAGAAGGAAAATAACCAAATTCAGGAGTACGTACATTGATTATTCTAATATTGCTATCTATTAGAAACAAAACAAAAAAGAAAAACAATAATGCCAAAAGTAATTGAATAAAAACCGTACGATTCATTTATTATGTTATAGAATATTCATAATTTTCTATATATTTGTAAGTATTTATATACCACAGACAAAAATATGACCAGTTGATTGAATATTCATTTAATCCTTCATTCCTATTCATACTCTACCTATTCATTCATTCATTCATTCATTCATTCATTCATTCATTCATTCATTCATTCATTCATTCATTCATTCATTCATTCATTCATTCATTCATTCATTCATTCATTCATTCAGCATTCATGCATGCCCATTCATGCATGCCCATTCATTCATGCCATTCATTCATTCATTCATTCATTCATTCATTCATTCATTCATTCATTCATTCATTCATTCATTCATTCATTCATTCATTCATTCATTCATTCATTCATTCATTCATTCATTCATTCCTAGTCACTCATATTTATTTAATCATTCAGTCAGTCAGTCAGTCAGTCAGTCAGTCATCACGCAGTCATCATCATTCATTCATTCATTCATTCATTCATTCATTCATTCATTCATTCATTCATTCATTCATTCATTCATTCATTCATTCATTCAGTCATGTGTTCGTTTCTCTGGTGCAATATGTGTGCACTATAAATGACTCTATGGACATATTTACTGAACGTATATATATATATATAAATAATCGACGTAACTTTGTATTTGGCGATTTTGGGGGCGGGGGCTTTTTATTTAACTGGTCATCGTGTATATAAATGCAGGTATTATATTGAAATAATGACAATTTATCTGAGAGGTATCTCTTTCGAGATATTTGGTTGGCTCTGAGAAGGGCCGTTTGTGGAAAACGACTGGCGGTTTACATCCAGAGTGACTCAGTCAGAGTCTGAATAATACTCCGAATCGGAGCCCGATACTATTTCGACTGACTCGTTGAACATCTCTCTTCGTAGTTCGGCGACCTGGTCTGCTTTGGCGTAGGCGTAGTCATAGAACATGTTACGAGAACCTTCAATGACAGCCAGCTTCAGACGTAAGTTATAGCGGAATGCCCGATTGTTGTTTTTCTTTGCAAGCTTGTACCGTTTCTGCACTTCGCCGAGACGCTGGTTAAGCATGACGATCTGGTCACAGGCTTTACGGAATCGACTCTCTGCTTTACTGAGAGTGAATCGCTTGTCAAGAGATTGTATTTTAGAAGGCATCTTGAATATTGCTATTGCAAGACAGATATGATTTTCAAATCAATTCCGTCCTTTTTATATTACACTGAGCAGTAGATACACAAGTCATAAGTGCCATATTTTGACATAGAGAATCTATTACACCACCGACTGAGTTGACACCTAATTAACATTGAGTCATTTAAATAATAATGACAGGCGCTAATCGATGATTAATCAACGTAAAGCACATAATTAGATTAGTGTGTATTTGTCAAACATTCCATGCATGATTTTTGAGTAATTGAGTCCCTGTCAAGTTTGCAAACTAGCAGACCTCATAGAAGGAAAATAACCAAATTCAGGAGTACGTACATTGATTATTCTAATATTGCTATCTATTAGAAACAAAACAAAAAAGAAAAACAATAATGCCAAAAGTAATTGAATAAAAACCGTACGATTCATTTATTATGTTATAGAATATTCATAATTTTCTATATATTTGTAAGTATTTATATACCACAGACAAAAATATGACCAGTTGATTGAATATTCATTTAATCCTTCATTCCTATTCATACTATTCATACCTATTCATTCATTCATTCATTCATTCATTCATTCATTCATTCATTCATTCATTCATTCATTCATTCATTCATTCATTCATTCATTCATTCATTCATGCATGCCCATTCATGCATGCCCATTCATTCATCCTCATTCATTCATTCATTCATTCATTCATTCATTCATTCATTCATTCATTCATTCATTCATTCATTCATTCATTCATTCATTCATTCATTCATTCATTCATTCCTAGTCACTCATATTTATTTAATCATTCAGTCAGTCAGTCAGTCAGTCAGTCAGTCACAGTCATTCATTCATTCATTCATTCATTCATTCATTCATTCATTCATTCATTCATTCATTCATTCATTCATTCATTCATTCATTCATTCATTCATTCATTCAGTCATGTGTTCGTTTCTCTGGTGCAATATGTGTGCACTATAAATGACTCTATGGACATATTTACTGAACGTATATATATATATATAAATAATCGACGTAACTTTGTATTTGGCGATTTTGGGGGCGGGGGCTTTTTATTTAACTGGTCATCGTGTATATAAATGCAGGTATTATATTGAAATAATGACAATTTATCTGAGAGGTATCTCTTTCGAGATATTTGGTTGGCTCAGGAAATGGCCGGAACCATGCAAAATAACTAATGTAAACAAGTAGTCATTGAATAGATTCTGACATAAAAACTGAAACAAAATGCACATTTTACAACTATTTCAAGTCTACCCTGAATAAAAATGCCATTTGTCTACCTCTTTCATTCGAAAAATCAAACATTACATCTTTAAACGGAGGCACTATTTTTCCTTAAACTGCTTCCGTATTGTGGTCAACCAAGGGGCAAATAACTGCGCTTTGATACCAGAAAGTTGCCGATCAGTTCCCTGAATTGTTTCTTATCAGTCCCATTTTTGTTTTTTCTCTTTTCATAGTCTGATCATATATCTGTCTCTGGTCTTATTGAATTTTTAGCATTTTTTCGGCCTACAACATATATACAAAGGTCAGCATCATTCACACGGCTTTTAATCTTTATACTGGCTTTAACTTTTAAACGTCCGTAATGTGTCTTTATATACAAAGGCAACAGAGGCAGGGTATACTTCTGATGAGAAAGGTCTTCGCCTTGCCGAAACTGTCAGAAGACGATATCAATCCAACATTTGAGAAAATCAAACAGAAGAGCAATGCTGATAACGAGAGGTACTCGTGCGTTTTTAATTGTGTGCGAAGGACATATTGGTTGACAGTGACATGAGCCCAGTGAAGTCCTTGTCGGTGTACGGAAGGGGACCAACAACGATGTAGTAGGATGGCATGTCCGTCTGAACCGCCGTGCGAAGAAAGGCAACATATTTTATACCTGTTGGTAGTTATTGTTCACACAATCTGAAGAGCATCATGTGCATTAGGGAAAGCTCATCACACTTTAGGTCGAATACGCAGAGACCAAGAGATCCACCAGCAGTTTGTTATGGTCATGTTCCAATATGTATGATCCTATTTAAAGTAATAGACTTAAGATTATTATAATATATTCAATTGGGTAATGAATAGCCTGGGTTACCGAGGATGAATATATTTCGCTGTGCATGTGTTTTCGTTTTTGTGTATATCACGTTTTATAAACAAAAGGCCGTCACTCAATGAAAACATTATCTTAGCGCAACATGCAAACGATATGCTCAAATAAATTGGGTATCAATTACTTCTGGAAAATAGCGCGAGAACACAATTGGCTGAAAAAAGTGCCATGACTCAAGGAAAACTTATCCGTGCGCAACACATGTTAGTTATAGTGAATTGCTAGGACATGTCCTCACGCTTGTAATTAGCCTTAAACAGAAATAAAACATGAAACTTCGTTTTGCAAACCATCTTTATTACAGTATTAAGTATTCTGCAATCCTTTACACTCTTGAAATTCATGGGATTCAAAATCCTGACAAAGAAATATGTAACAGATATTATAACTCTAGCTCCCTTGGAAAGATAGCGCGGTGTATCGTTTTATCCAAATCAGTGACGTCATAATAACCAAAGCGCACCTGGCGGGCGCGTGGGAAATATACACACGAAATTACACAGGTAAATTTAGGTCAGCGACTTCCCCAAAACAAGATGGTGTAGTGTGATTTCGTAAAGATTTTTGCCGGCTTAAATATATTTCGAGTAAGTAAACATGTACTGAGAATTTTATATTTATTGTATTTCAGCAGACTTTTAGTCACCATATGATTTGTAAACAAAGAGCACCTGTGTTATCCAGGTAGATGCATAATTATGAATCGTAAATACTTTATGTAAAATTTCGCATATTTTCACAACGAGTAACATGCTGATCTCGGCACGTAATTAGGAGGGCCAACATGAGATTGTTGTGTTAATTCTTTATAAAACCGACTTGTTATATAGAATATTTGTGACATTTACAATCCCAGCAGCATGAGTCATGTTTGTTGAATTTTGCTTGTCCCAGATTTCTCCCTGTTGACAGTTTATGAGTATTGTTTTACACTGTGATTTTCAGATGTACTTTAAACATGGGAGAGTCACAGAAGATAATGCAAGTACGGTCAGCCCGACAGGTACCTGTCAGGGTGAGACTAATGGACGATGACATATTCAACCACAGCGTTGATGTAAGAATATTTTCCTTTATAATTATGATCATAGATATTGATTTTTATACTATTACAGGGCATAATGAAATGCGGAAGTCAGATAATATACACTTGAATAAGTATTTTATCAATTATTTATGCATTTGATTTCATTTGTGTTTGAACCTCAGTAACCCTTTTAGGACGAAAATTCAGTTTCCATGTAACCGGATTTAAGAAAACTTACGTGCATATTATAGTGTATATTAGTTCAGTATTTGACTTCAGCAGCCTTATTTTACAGACTGTTTTTCATGTACATCTGCAAAGGGCAGCCACTATTTTAATTACATAGCCATGAGCACTAAATTCACACAGTTAGTTGGGCTAACTAGACGTTATGCATAATGTGATGACCAACCAAACTTCAAAGTTCATAGACCAAACCTGCTATTCAAATATATTTAGATGTCAGTGACCTTTTAAATGTTTTTAAAAAGAAGGTTACAATTTTATTTGCACTTTTTAAAATAGTGAATTTTATAATATCTTATAGTGGTTGCTACCTAAAATTCTGAATTTTAAGAGTTTAAGGGGGATTTTTTCAAACATCATGTAGATCCCTTTAACACTTTCCCAAAATGGTACAAAAAAATAAGGCAAAGGATTGAGTGCAGCTCCCCAGAAATCGAAACAAGCATTCAATTTTAACCTCGGATGGCCTTCTAAAGCAAGAGACTGCTTTAGGAAAATAATATTTGCCTTTTTAAAGTGGCTGTCACTGATGTAGTAGGGGTGACTTCTTAAGGCAAGTGGTTTTTAACCCAGGTCACCTCTTAAATGGGTCCAGAAGCATATTTTATTGATTAAAAGGAATCTCTGAGTGATCACAACTTTACAAGTACCTTTAAAATATTGATTAAATTTTAAGTCACGTTTTCATATCGGAGCAATAAATCTTGGGTAAAAAATGTAGCTGTTTGTTTAAACAGGGCAGTTAAAGTACTTTCATAAGATCTGATTTATGTCCGGTGTCTATATA
>JAFMSR010001149.1:0-32985 GCA_022818135.1 Saxidomus purpurata | reverse complement strand
GTTGGAACTATCAAGGATTACTCAATATTAAATTATTGGCTGCAACGTTTCATTGTAGAAATAAAAAGAAAAGATGGACAGTTGTATCCTCCTAACACTTTAGTACAAATTACAAGTGCCATTCAAAGATATCTAAAAACGGAGTGTGGGGTCAGTGACATTATTTTTTTTAAGGAGGACGATGTTGTTTTTGCTGATTTCCGCAAAACATTAGACGCAAGAGTGAAAGAACTTGCAGGACAAGGCATTGGTGTAAAAACAAAGAGATCTGACCCTGTTACAAAAGAGGACGAGAATACACTGTGGACGTCAGGTGTTTTTAACATGAGCACTGCGATCGGTTTAAGCAATGCTGTTTTTTTTTTAAATGGAAAAGTATTTGGATTTAGAGGATTCACAGAACACTTGGACTGTCAGGCTGAAAAGTTCGAGTTTGCGTATGACCATACTAATGATAGGAAGTACATTCAGTTTACACCACGTGTACGAAAGAATAGACAAGGTGGACTAAAACACAAACGGATAAACAATGACCCTCTAATTCACTGTGATCAGCCTGGTAATCAAACTAGATTTAACTGTGTTCGTTCCTATTTGTGTTAAAAAAGTCATAATCGTAAAAGATGGGGAAAAAGTAGCAATCGATATATAACAGCTGTCAATAAATCGGCGTATTTCTTTTTCAATTCAAGTCGGAAGAATTAAATTTTGTGGGAACAGTGCCTAACATTTGTTTACTTTCTTTTTTAAATGTCAAAAGTTAAAAAAAGATAAGGATTATAAAGAAGGTATCGTTATGTTATTTTGTGTTGTTTGTTTTTGTTTGCTATGGCGTAATGAATATTAATGAGGCTGGTCTGTTTGCGCATGCGCAAAACAGGTCCATAGAGCCTGGCTCTATCTCGATAGTGGTGACATAGAATTCTCCGTAAGATGTTTATGGCAAATAGACCGACAGAAATTTAAATTTTTACGCGTTTTCATTGGAGGAAAATGTAGGGCAAACACTAAATAATATTAGCACTTGTACTGGTACTTATCTGACAGCTGTATAAATTAGTAGAAACCACTAAATGAAAGCTGTATCAAAAGATCACACTTGATACCGGTAATAATATTGAACGGTACTGACCAATTTATATTTCAAAGCTATATTTTACTGGAGGTACACTATAAGTATATATACATTATAAGTGCATGACATATTCACAGTGAAGACATTTATTACTGGAAAATAAATTCCTGCCATGAAAATGGAAGTTGGAAATGAGGTTAGATTAAAAGAGGCTGCAAATCATGGTATAAGCAATTTACACTTACTATGAACAACATTTGAAGTGCTACTAAATCTTCGAGTCTGTAAAATAGTACTCACATTATTATTATTATCTCATGTTTTCCTTCTTTATGAAAGCCAAGAATGTAATTCAACTGACCAGTTACTTTTCTAGGCTGGTTAGTTTATGTCACGTTAACAGATGTGTATATACCTAAACATCAGGTAGTAGTAGAGTTGTAAACATAATTGTGAGCTGATAAAACAACCCATTTTCATGTCGGTAGCATCTACCGCATCCTGGGGTTTAAACCGGTTTAAGCTCCCCAGTGGTGTTTTTGCCACTGACCGTTCCAAGGCGGTGCCCCACTGTGTTCCTTTAATTGTTCGTTTTGTCCTCGTGTGTTTGCTTTGTATGCTAGTGTGTGTTTGCTTTGTATGCTAGTGTGTGTTGGTAGTGTATATGTGTGTGTGTACATGATTGTGTGTGTGTGTGTGTGTGTGTGTGTGTGTTGGTGGTGTGCACTTCTGGGTGCTGTGGGGCTCGTTTTGGGGAGGCTG
Organism: Saxidomus purpurata; assembly: GCA_022818135.1. Taxonomy (NCBI): domain Eukaryota; kingdom Metazoa; phylum Mollusca; class Bivalvia; order Venerida; family Veneridae; genus Saxidomus; species Saxidomus purpurata. Next base: position 31,148 of record JAFMSR010001149.1, on the reverse strand, counting down.
CGTTTTTGGTACGTGGCACGCGCATTCCCTGTTTGATATTATTTTTGTTTTTACGATTTTTTCCAACGATTATATTATGGGTTACCGAAGACCAATTGATGTAAATCCAAAAATAACTTTCGTCTCGAAAAGCAACTCTTTTCTGCGCATGCGTATCTTATGCACTGTTGTGAAGTTCGTACACAGGAATGAAAAATTAAACGTACAATTGCTGCACTTATCAATTTAAAATGAATGATTGTTTCTGTCAAATAAACAGTAAATATACTTAAAATCATAGTAGATATACCGTACAGTTTAAACCATTTAAAAGACTTTCACCAGACTGCAACTTAAATACTTAAAGTATTGTAACAGAGAATGAAATATTAAACAGTTCCTAAAACAACAGTTCCTACATTTAGTCCAAGATGACAATGAACTGCCCCTACTCTTCTTTATAATGAGGACATAAAATTATCTTCCTTTTTCTTCAACAGTTATGAGAACATTCTCATCATCTTCGACACTGTTATTAGTGTCAACAATGTTATCGTGGGATGATGGACGAGGTTGAGAGGAAAGTGCTATAGAACTTAATTGGCTTCTGTTTACTGATTTTGAACATTTTTGCCTTTTGTTTTTGCAGATTTAAGTTTGACTGACTTTGATCTCTTACATGTATGTAAAACATTATAGTAGATCTATTTCATTTCATATAAAAAGACAACACTTTGTTTAAAATAATGTTTGAAAAAAGGACATGTATCTTTTCATGTGTTTTACCGATTGCGATCATACGGAAGCCCAATAGTGCCACTTTGTTTGTTTTTTTAATTGATTTTTTCAACATAACTAAGTTGAAAATTCAAGATAGTAAGTTGAATATTCAAGATACTAAGTTGAAAATTCAACTTACTAAGTTGAATATTCAAGATACTAAGTTGAATATTCAAGATACTAAGTTGAAAATTCAACTTACTAAGTTGAATATTCAACTTACTAAGTTGAATATTCAAGATACTAAGTTGAATATTCAACTTACTAAGTTGAATATTCAAGATACTAAGTTGAATATTCAAGATATTAAGTTGAAAATTCAACTTACTAAGTTGAAAATTCAACTTACTAAGTTGAAAATTCAAGATACTAAGTTGAATATTCAAGATACTAAGTTGAAAATTCAACTTACTAAGTTGAATATTCAAGATACTAAGTTAAAAATTCAACTTACTAAGTTGAAAATTCAAGATACTAAGTTGAATATTCAAGATACTAAGTTGAAAATTCAACTTACTAAGTTGAATATTCAAGATACTAAGTTGAATATTCAAGATACTAAGTTGAATATTCAAGATACTAAGTTGAAAATTCAACTTACTAAGTTGAATATTCAAGATACTAAGTTGAAAATTCAACTTACTAAGTTGAAAATTCAAGATACTAAGTTGAATATTCAACTTACTAAGTTGAAAATTTAATTTACTAAGTTGAAAATTCAAGATACTAAGTACTAAAGTCAGTAAGTTGAATTTTCAACTTAGTATCTTGAATTTTCAACTTAGTAAGTTGAATTTTCAACTTAGTATCTTGAATATTGAACTTAGTATCTTGAATTTTCAACTTAGTAAGTTGAATGTTCAACTTATTATCTTGAATATTCAACTTACAAAGTTGAATTTTCAGCTTAGTATCTTGAATATTCAACTTAGTATCTTGAATTTTCAACTTAGTAAGTTGAATTTTCAACTTAGTGTCTTGAATATTCAACTTAGTATCTTGAATTTTCAACTTAGTAAGTTGAATATTCAACTTAGTATCTTGAATTTTCAACTTACTAAGTTGAATTTTCAACTTAGTATCTTGAATATTCAACTTAGTATCTTGAATTTTCAACTTAGTAAGTTGAATTTTCAACTTAGTAAGTTGAATTTTCAACTTAGTATCTTGAATATTCAACTTAGTATCTTGAATATTCAACTTAGTAAGTTGAATATTCAACTTAGTATCTTGAATATTCAACTTAGTAAGTTGAATATTCAACTTAGTATCTTGAATATTCAACTTAGTAAGTTGAATTTTCAACTTAGTATCTTGAATATTCAACTTAGTATCTTGAATATTCAACTTAGTAAGTTGAATTTTCAACTTAGTATCTTGAATATTCAACTAACTGTCTTGAATTTTCAACTTAGTTATATTGAAAAAATCAATTAAAAACAAACAAAGTGGCACTATTGGGCTTCCGTACGATCAGGATGTTATTTGGACGAAAAAAAAGGCGTTCTACCTACAAGGGCGTGTTAAATTACGCGACGCTTTAACTTACATACGCGTGCGGGAAGATAGATCAAAGTGTTTAATTTGATGAAATATTGTTTTATTTATTTTTATGAAAATTGGATTAACGATGGAATCGGTATGTTTTATGTGCATTTTTACGATTATTCTCGACTTTGTGTTAACTATTTTCATTTAAGTTTAAACCTCACTGTGCTCCTGTACTGCATATATACACTGATTTTCAATATATAAGTCCACTTCAATGAAAAAAATATTCAAAGCCGAACTATCAAACTTATGGTCGGCATTAATAAATTTCCGTTCAGTAACATTTAAAAAATGTAATTCTGAAATTTTGAATGCAACACTTTTACCGTTTTTAAGATATTCACTGTTGAAATATGGCAAGCGAAGATTTGTGAATGACCATTTTAAACCTTCGTTTTTAGCAGGGTGTGTTATTCAGGCGTGGCTGTACTGGTCGTATATACATTTTTACCAAAGCTAGACGATTTCATTTGCACTTAATGGAGTAACACTTTCCAAATAAAACGATACAAAATAAATTTATTTTCATTTGTGTCTGAAACTGTATTTGATAACCGACGACACTTTTCAACTTGTTCTCTATTTTTTTAACTGTAAACATACGCGCCTTATTTCAATTCTTATAAATGAGACAATTTGTAAATTCGCTATGTCCAACAAACAGGGAAATCATCGGCGTTCAGTCTTTTTAAGAATAAACATATGCTTTATCTCCTTATAAGAAGGGGTAAATATTTTAGTAGAAAATTCAAATCACGTCACAATGTAACGAAGGTTTTAATATTAAGATTTACACAAAACACTGTTAACCAATTTTTGCTAACTGCAAGTTCATGATAAGATTTAGTGCCAAATGTATTATAAATGTTTGATATAAATTGTTTAACCATTATGAAAAGAATTTTTATCATATAAGTTATTTGATCGTTAATAATTGTACCGTTAAGAATAATTAAGAATGAATTTGACTAAGTTATATTAATGTAGGGAACTTCTAATTCAATAAAACAATGTACATGTATTCCAGTTTTACTTAACAAGACTATATATCATTACTTACGATGTATGGTATTAAGTCCGCATACCTGCATTTGAAGTTATTAACCATTTTACTTTGTTAATTGTAGAAATTGTATTCTGTACTGAATTGCACATTAGCAGTTTAAATCATTTGGAAATTAATAACTTTCGTGAACTTTTTATTTATCAATATTAACAAAAGATCAACTAAAATCCGATAAAAATCAACAATTCAGTTCTGTAAATCCAGATTTTACAAAAAGTATGTGTCTGAAATTACCTTTGCATATATTTGCTCCTCATTGAATCCTTCAGGTTTGATGCTGAACAAATTAATCCATAGTATTGTCAAATTCTTTTCATAAAATATTCACAAATATTACTGTCATAAGAATGCAAATAATATTTTTCTGTTCTTCAAAAAATAAAGCTTTATCACAATAATATTCATGTAGCTGTTTAGAATGTACACAGCATAAAATACTCTGTTTTGAATCCACCAATCAGAAAGCGTTATCTTTGTAAACATGAGCAAATTTTCTACATCTAGGGATAAACTTGACCTCTTGTTATCAGTAAATGGTTCCCATGGTTAACAGTGTGTTCAATATAATATCTCAGTGAAAGCTGGGCACAGGTGCTACTCATGTATCTCATGTTGCAGTAGATATTTTCTCTACACAAAATGAAATGCTTTACTATTTTGTACATTTATTTGGGTACTCAATGGTATATAAGTACTGAAATACATGTACAAACATTATAGTATATATCAAGGGCTTTTCAAATAGTACTATTTTAACCTTGAGTAAATTAACTAAGTGTTATTTTGAAAATATAACGAACGTGTAGATTTAGATACACAACAATTAAATTCAAGGCAATGAGAAATACCCATAAATTGAGTCCTGAAAACAATTACCATTTTGCAAGTGTATACACTTTCGTTTGCATTTCAGACTGCCACAAGTGAAACGAATAATGAACAAATCATATTTAAGAGGATACAAGTGCAACGAATAACTAACAAATACTATTTTAGAAGATACAAGTTCAGTGAATATCTATCAAATAATTGAAGTTTAACAAATAATTAACAAATAACTTTTACAGAAACGGCATGTTTGTTATTTGGTGATTATTTGTTAAATGAATATGTTACAAATAAGTTAACAAATAAGAATTTTATTATTTGTTAGTTATTTATTGATGATTTGATCATTATTTGTTAAGGAATTTTTTGGTTTGGGTATGTACCGTTAAGAATAATTAAGAATGAATTTGACTAAGTTATATTAATGTAGGGAACTTCTAATTCAATAAAACAATGTACATGTATTCCAGTTTTACTTAACAAGACTATATATCATTACTTACGATGTATGGTATTAAGTCCGCATACCTGCATTTGAAGTTATTAACCATTTTACTTTGTTAATTGTAGAAATTGTATTCTGTACTGAATTGCACATTAGCAGTTTAAATCATTTGGAAATTAATAACTTTCGTGAACTTTTTATTTATCAATATTAACAAAAGATCAACTAAAATCCGATAAAAATCAACAATTCAGTTCTGTAAATCCAGATTTTACAAAAAGTATGTGTCTGAAATTACCTTTGCATATATTTGCTCCTCATTGAATCCTTCAGGTTTGATGCTGAACAAATTAATCCATAGTATTGTCAAATTCTTTTCATAAAATATTCACAAATATTACTGTCATAAGAATGCAAATAATATTTTTCTGTTCTTCAAAAAATAAAGCTTTATCACAATAATATTCATGTAGCTGTTTAGAATGTACACAGCATAAAATACTCTGTTTTGAATCCACCAATCAGAAAGCGTTATCTTTGTAAACATGAGCAAATTTTCTACATCTAGGGATAAACTTGACCTCTTGTTATCAGTAAATGGTTCCCATGGTTAACAGTGTGTTCAATATAATATCTCAGTGAAAGCTGGGCACAGGTGCTACTCATGTATCTCATGTTGCAGTAGATATTTTCTCTACACAAAATGAAATGCTTTACTATTTTGTACATTTATTTGGGTACTCAATGGTATATAAGTACTGAAATACATGTACAAACATTATAGTATATATCAAGGGCTTTTCAAATAGTACTATTTTAACCTTGAGTAAATTAACTAAGTGTTATTTTGAAAATATAACGAACGTGTAGATTTAGATACACAACAATTAAATTCAAGGCAATGAGAAATACCCATAAATTGAGTCCTGAAAACAATTACCATTTTGCAAGTGTATACACTTTCGTTTGCATTTCAGACTGCCACAAGTGAAACGAATAATGAACAAATCATATTTAAGAGGATACAAGTGCAACGAATAACTAACAAATACTATTTTAGAAGATACAAGTTCAGTGAATATCTATCAAATAATTGAAGTTTAACAAATAATTAACAAATAACTTTTACAGAAACGGCATGTTTGTTATTTGGTGATTATTTGTTAAATGAATATGTTACAAATAAGTTAACAAATAAGAATTTTATTATTTGTTAGTTATTTATTGATGATTTGATCATTATTTGTTAAGGAATTTTTTGGTTTGGGAAGTGTTTAAATTGTTCAATGCAAATCAAACCCATGTATCACTCTTAAAATACGGTTTTTGTACTAATCTTTCGAAAAGTCAAACGTCATACAGCCTATATTACAAAGTTTCATTGTTATTAAAACATTCAATGCAAACTTTTCCACTTGTTTCACCTAAAAACTGGCATTAGTAACGAAAGTTTTATAGTAACGAAAGTTTTCATAAACATTGTTCTGTTCATAAAAGATCCGTTGAAAACACAAACATGAATTCCCATGTACACTTACTTTAAAAACACTTGAATCGTTTATTTACAGTACGTGTAATGAGATAATTAACAGTAGAACAGACGTTTTAACAGTTCCGAGTGAAGAAAACTTATTTCTTCATAACCTTGGAAAAAGCTTCCAGAATTCTGTCTTTTTCATTTTCGATTAATTGAAACATTCTGTGTGATTTTCCTGTGGCTACTGGAGCTTTTATCCGACAAAAAATTGCATTAATATTTAACCATATTAAATCCCGACTTGTCGGCCATTTGAACAGTTGTTTCCTGGACTCCATGAAATCTACTTCGATTTCATGGTCGTTGTCATCTATGTCGGTAACTTTTCCGATATACCACTTTCCGTCATAGACTGCAGCTACATAATCTCCGATTTTGTATGTTTTTTCTGTGCCAGTCTTCTCGCTTTCCTTCCTTATATTTTCTTCGCTGTTGGTATCTGCAGTAACCGTCTGTTTATTGCCATGTTCTTGAACATTTGTCTTCGCCTGGGGAGATTTTGGTTTACTTTTTTCATCTGGTTTTTCGTTATTCCAACAATTCGGTTTTGTTTTTTCCATTCTCCAAGAGTCACAAGTTTGTCCAGAAATACATGCTTCACAGTAGCAACTAACATCTCTCACTTTTATCCTTGATTCTCCTAAACCAAGGACTGCGTGTATCTTCATCGTTCCCTTGACTGGTTTCGGTTGTGACTTGCCTAGGCGTGTTTCGGTACTTTGACATATTTCCGTGGATACAAACCGAAACGTTACGTTTTTCATACTTGACTGTAGTGCCCAATCGTAAAACCCTGTCGCATCTTGAATGATTACTTTCCCACTACGCATGGCTTCGTCTGCTAACCGTTTGCAAGTGCCCCCGAGTCCGTCACAGGGGCCCTTGCCGTGGCCAGCCTCGAAAAAATTCCACCGTGCTTTCATGCCGTGAATTGCTTGGTGGTTGGCCACGAAATCAAACATTTGTTTGTTGCGGTATTGGCTAGTTGGAGAGTCACTCCAGTAGTGTATGTATTGCAGTTCACTGTCCATCTCTTTCAGAATTGGCATAAGTTCTGCAATAAATGCAATAACAGTTGATGATCTGTGGGCCATCTCATCGGATACAATGATAAAGCTTTTATGTTCAAGATTTCCATCATCTGACTTGTAATATACCACCATGGGGTGCAAGGTAACGCTCGTTTGATTAAAATATGCACTTTGCACCTCTTCTAATGACTTGCAACTATACTTTTCAGCAAAATCTAATTGTATGAGCATTTCATGTTTAGGTAGCTTCTCTTTCAGTGTACGAATTTGTTCATACTGTATACGAACTCGATTAACATGCGCATCAAATTCGAACATCTGGTTTTCTACGTGAGATATAAATTTGTCCGACTGCATCAGTGATTCGACAATTTTTGTCACGTGTTTGCGCTTGCCTTTTTCTTCAACTTCCACACGTGTCCACTGGCCCAATACTACGGACTCGCCCAATTTTTCTTTCATCAATTCTGAACTTGGAAGTTGTTCTAAGCCTTTTTCTGGATTCATTGAGATGTTAAAGCCTTCTCTTCTAAGGGCTTTGATAGTCAGTGCGGCATTTTGGTGTTTGGTGCATAGACAAGAGCTACGGCTTGAAAATGCTGCTGTCAAGATATATTTGGGTCGTGATCTGCAAAATGAAGTGAACGAAATTTTAAGGTTTGGATTTTCAGACTTGAACTTGCTATATAGATTTGTCAAATAATCAGTTAGCACGTGAGTTTGGACCTTTATTCCCATTTTCAACCTCTTTGCATCTTGTTTACTAGGTTGTGTTCTGCTATTGTCTTCCCTTGTCATGAAAGCTTCAACCTTAGTCTGGTGAATTTTGACTGTGCTCTTTCGTGCTGATTTTTGTATTTGATGCAGTTTACTTTCGCTTTTGTTCAGTCCATGTCTACACAATCCGGTCACTTTGGATAAATATGACGAACATTTGTATTTTTTCATAACTTTGCCAGAGATAACATTATGAACGGCTTTCATTTTGCTTCTTGGTGTTTCCTTCTTTGTTGCCTTGATTTCACTAACGAGAACGTTACCCAATAATAACGACCTCTTAATGACTTTCTTTTGTGGGTTTGAAAGGTTAGCATCCCTCATAATTTTCTCAGTTTGTTTATTTGGGGTCATCTCACTTGTACTGGGTTGTTCTGTACTTTTCTTATTTGTACGAATTTTTTCCAGCTTTTCTCTCTGTCTCTGTGCTGATCTTTGGGATGTGCGACATCGCTTTTTAAGTTCATCTCTTTCCATTTCAAGTTTTCTTATACGTAAATTAGCTTCAGATAGCTCTCTCTTCCACCTCATCAGTGCCCCCTTTCTCCTGTTGTTTTGAAAGTTCATTCTTACCGCCAAACGCCCCCTTTCTTGTGATGGACAAGCTTGTCCACTCTCATATCCACTTGACTCAGGATCCATAGATTGATTTGCTAATCTTTCTTGTCTTTTTCTATGATAGAACGCCCGTAGTTTCTGTCTATTCTTTTCATTTCTCTTTTTTCTGTCGTTGTCGGACAATGCTGCAGACGGGATATAATTTCGCTTCATGCGATCTTTTTCTCTCTGTAAATATTCTGCACAGTTCTTCTCCTTCAAACGTTGGCGGTACGCTTTTTGAATTTCCGCCCTACTCTTCCCCATTATAAATCTGAAATGAAGAAAACTTTCGTTACCGTCGTAAACTTTCGTTACCATGACTTGTGAAGCTATTATTCTTCTATTAACAGATAGTTGGTGCTTTCAGCAAATAAACCAGTGTGTAAATATAGGATATAATTTAAAATATCAAATGTTAATGCAAATGTAAAATCCATTTTTTATCTACAGGTCGTGCAACACTATGTAGATTCTATATAGAAACACAAGTCGCAAAAATAGTGCTATTTTTCCAACAGTGCGTTTTATTTTACACAGAAAAGTACATCGGATATATTTTTAATTTTCACAACCGATAAATAAAGATTTCTTGACACCAAAATAAATTTTAATGGTTTAAACTAAATACAAGCAAAGGTAAAACCTTCGTTACCGCTCGGTCACGAAGGTTTTACTTATTGTGTGTCTCTTTTAATACGAAAGGGAGGTAACTATGGGTATGAACATGCGTTATAATGATCAACTAGGTTTATGTGTATTTACAAACCTAAACAACACGAAACAATTACAGTAAATGTTACAAATATATCATAAATAGTATGACTACTCACATGTCTGTTTATTTTCGGCCAATACTGGACTCTGAATGTTGTGTAGTTCTTTCTAATGAACCTGGATTTGTTTTGAAAGTCACGAGGCAGTAAACTTTCACAATGACGTCATTCTTGCAGAGCTACTTAAATTCGAATATCATTTTTTCAATATTGGTAACGAAAGTTTAATTAACGAAGGTTTAAATGACGTCGTGATAATGTAAGTATTTATTTGGAATTTCTTAGTAAAGTCTTTGTTGTTTGAAAAGGAATTAGTGAAAGGGGATGTCTTTATTATAATAACATAACATTATGCCATTTACATCAGTTTTATTTTGAATTGTACAGTAACGAAGGTGTGTTGATTTACTTTTTAAGACGGGTATCTTTCTTATGAGTTTTATGTGTTGTTTCACATGCGTTTGTTTCCCACCAGTATGATTCTTTCCATCAAAGGCATGCTTAAAATGTGACTGCAAAAGTTTAATACAAAGATCGAAGACAAAGGTTGTCATGATATTGTTCTCATAATAACTGTCACGAAGGTTTATTAGAAATGCAAAATTCCGGCGACACTTAAGCTAAGCAATATATTTGAGAAAACTGGTAGCTGTTTTAATGAGCCATCTCCTTTTCCAAGGCACATGACATGTATCTTTGAATAAATGTGAAAATGAGATCGATATATTGTTTTGTAGCCAAAATACACTTGATCAAATATCAAATATGGTGTCGGCGACAGTAACGAAAGTTTAACTTTTGGCACCATATGTATAATTTTATTCTGGTAAACCTCATAAATACTTGTATTAATGGTATTATTATTTTTCGTCGATGTCATTATCAAATATAAACCCCAAAAATCTCAAATGATCGTATAGTTTCTTAAGAAATTTCACAAATATAGTGATGGGTCTACTTATTGAAAAACAGTGATAGCGCCAAAGTACTTATTGCAAAGTACATCATTAGTCAATGTAAAACAAGACGAAATTTGATGCAAAGCATCAAAGACGCCGCGCATGTTTTTGAAGCATGACTGGGACAGGTTTCTCTATAAAATGTGCGTGGTAAACATCAGCCTTTTGATTACATAAAATGATCATTACCTCTGTGTACTTTTTGTTTATGAAACTGATTCATAAAAATAAACTTTTTATTAGTAACTAGCATAATACTAAATCCTTGTGTAACTTCCATATTGTTAAATACCTCTTTTTCACAACATTAATTATTTTTCGGACGCTAATTTTACACTGGCTATTTTTAGATACCAAGGAATTGATAGACAAAACTATTTATAACCATGGCTCCTCCCACAATTTCACTGACTACAGGTCGGTTTATAGGAAGCAGAGGCAAAAAAGCCTGTGCAAATATAATTTACACCGGGTCAAAATATTGTGAAAAAGAACTATTTGTAAAACAGATATACCAGCCCCTCCCTCCCTGTAGCTGGTAATGTGGATTTTTTTTCTATTCCCGAAGCATATACACTCCAGCAATATGGCAGAAAGAGACGAAATCCACATGATTAATTATGCTGTGACGTATACATTTTAAAGAACTTCCATTGGCTGATTATTGTTTTTGTTTGCAAATGATGGAATAGAATTCCGTTAGGGCCCTACGTATTGCATAGTTGGGTGAACGGGTTTTCTTTACAGTTTCAATAAGTCTATATGTAGTAATTAAAATGGATTTTCATTGATTTTTCGCGTTGGCGCCATGTATTCTATTATCTGAGTGTTTTAAGATAGCAAAACATCTTCCGAATCTTTTTTTCTGAGCTTTGATGAATCGGGTCGTAAGGTCCGTAAACAAAGCTATAAAAAAACCGTAGTCTGCGAGTTTGTGGAAAAGTTATTAAATACTCATTAAATATGTCCAAAGTTTTGTAATAAGGGAAGAAGACATAAGTATTTTTTATTGTATTATTTTTTAATGACTTAATACAATTTAATGATTCATAAAAGTCATTTTTCATACATAGAACATAGTTTAGATTTACAATAATAATGTTGGCTGCTCCCTATTTGATTATGCAACCCCATGGTCCAAAATTGAAACCTATTCAATACTGACGCCGCGATTCCTCGCGGCGTCAATTAATTAATATATAGCACGAGAAACAGCGGATGAACTTAGTAGTGCTTTCTTCTCGGAGAGTTCTTCAATACACCCGAATCTATGCGACAAAGACCAGTTATAGTTTTACTAACCATCGCCCTTGGGGAGGAACATCCTCCGTAAGAAATGCGAACGGTTTCTCGCATAAATTTTAAGAGACATGGTCAGTAGGAGGGCTCGAACACATGACAATGACCATCAATGAGAGGTTACAGTGGTTTCTAGTCAATGACTCTAACCACTCGACCACGAAGACGACCGCCCTTTCTAGACTTTTCTGCGCCAGGTTTCTTTAATTCGCCTACGTTCATTCTCCTCTGGGTTGCCGTGTCTTGAGCTGTTGGTTGTTGGATTGCATGCCGACGAACACGTCTAACAGTCATCTGTATCGCAGTTCCAGCATTGTTCCTTTCTAAGGTCAGTTGCAGTTAAGTAGCAAACACTGTGACTATTACATTTTGAAAGACAACATTTGGTTAGTAGATCTACTTATATATCTTCTGTTGGAGACGGTCATTTGCGCACCGAACGCAGCTCTTCAAACAGTGCCTAAATGGACCCGTAAATATACTACAATGTAAACAAGCACGTATGTACTCACACATATTATCCCTGTCCACAGCTTAAATTCCCCCTGATTCTCAAACAGCGTTATCCTTGTCAAGGCTGTTATAGGAGAGAAAAACTTAAAACTGAACCAGTGCCTTTGGGTTAAATACATAGTGTAATCCATTTCCATTGAAGGGCCCGGAAAAAAAGACATGTTTACCAAGTAAAACCATATTTTTTCCGTAAAGTTTAAATGGCATGGAATCGGTATGTGTTTTAGATCTAGTGGACGAAGTCCAGAACAGCTTATGCCATGGTGATATGTCCGTAAACCTTCTACAGGTCACAATTTTCCTTTGACTCATGAAACTTGCTCAGAAGGTTGCCTGAAACCTGTAGATGATTCCTATTGTGTTTGGGGTCATTGGGTCAAAGGTTTCCTTGATCATACTCTACAGGTCACAAATTTCATTCAACCTCGTAAAATTTGCTCAGAAGGTTGCAAATTTCGCGGAAATAGAACCCCGGTACGAAAATAGATTAGGATTCAAAATGGATAAAGAAATAGAAGATAATGTGTGCGTAACAAATTTCGAACTATAACATATGGTGACTGATTTCTGCTGTATCGTGTTTTCCACATTTCGGGTTGAAAAGTCGACAACATTAAAAGTCGACAAGTAGCTATTTTGTCGTGTTTTCGACATGGTGGGACGAAAGGTTGAAAACACGACAAAAGCGAAAATACGACACACAAAGGGCGCTAACACGACACACAAATGGCAAAAATACGACAAAATGGGTACTTATCGTGTTTTCTACTTTCGGGGCTAAAAGTCGAAAACACGATAAATAAAGGGCGAAAATATGACGCGACTTAACAGTCATATTTTCGTCTTTAATCTGTCGTGTTTTCGACCTTTCGCCCCGCCAAGTCGCAAGGCGAAAACGCGACAAAATAGTTACTTTTTTCAACCCGAAAGAAGAAAGCACTACAAATAATGAGCGAAAACACGACGTTTTTAAGCCAGGTAACTCGGAAACTCGAAGAAAAAGTAGGTAATCTTTTCTCCCTAAGTTTGTCTTGTTTTTGCCTTTAATCTGTCGTGTTTTCAACTTTTCGCCCCGCCAAGTCGAAAGACGAAAACAAAACAAAAAAGCTACTTGTCTTCTTTTCGTGTTTTTAACTTTTCGCCCCGAAATACGAAACCACGACGAAGGAAGGACGAAAACACGACGTATTAAAACAAACCAACTCGAAAGTCGACGAAAAAATAAGTCGTGTTTTCGCCCTTTGTGTGTCGTGTTTTCAGCATTTATCTGTCATGTTTTCGGCTTTTCGCCCCGATAAATCGAAAAAGTCGAAAACACAACAAAGTAGCCAACTGTCGAGTTTTCAACACGACATGGCAGATATCAGCTGATACTTAGAGAGGTAACTCGTACGAAAATATCACACATAAATGTTAAAGTTAGCTCCCATACACATATGACAACGATTCTAAATAGTGTTAATTAATATATCCTAAATTCTTTTTGGTATCAAAGTGTGTATGTTATATGTTGCATGCATGTCTTATCAAAATTATACTGAACATTATGCCTTCTACTTTCGCATCAGGTAAGACTACTTTCGATTCAAGTCTGCATATTGTATTGTTGCAAATCGGAAATAAACATCCACTGTATAGTCATTAATATTAATTTTTGTTGTGATGGTAGTCATTTTTGATAAATACTCTAATAAATTAGTTATTTACATGGTACTTTTCATGAATTTCCAAAGGATCATTTAAGTCTTAAGTTTTATCTATTCATAAACAATTATAAACTATTTTCGTAGCGAGTAAAACTACAATGTATTTGCTATACGCAAGTAACACCCCGGATATTCGACTACTTCGAACGCAGATGGGTACTACTGACGACAGATGTATATACATGCAAGTCATGACAGGCACGTTGGAATAACCCCGATATTTTTATCATTTCTCCTTTATGCTCCGACCTTTTGCTTGATATAGGTAGTAATATGTTTAAACTAAATATGTGTGAAGTTATATGATAAGCTGACGCCTTTTAATTAAAGAATATCCCTGAAATGTTGAAAAAACTACAGTAATGTTGCCAAATATGACATTTATTTGCTTATAATAACAATATATATCAATGACCTTAGACACGTATACAGACAAATGTATAAGGTATCAATACAAACAGCCCTAGACTTTGGAATTAGTGGTATCGTTTTGATATAAGCAAATTTATAGAGGTGGGTGAAGATAAACGGATACGTCTGACGACCGAAGGAGATACGTACGAACGCAGATTATTATAAAATGAGGATACGTATAACGGCAGATGTGTAACAAGTAGTAAGCGTAAATAGGTGATTTCCAATCAGGATAAATATTGGTTTTAAACTAATTACATTCAGTGTGGCAGTTGTTTAGTATATGTAGAGGGATCTAGCATGTATATACTGATGATAATGATGTATCCCACCTCCGTGAGAGACATATTAGTAGTATAAAATGGAGTGTTCCCCCCCGAAATTTTGCCCATACCCGAAATTTTGCCCATACTGATATTTTTGCTTATTACGATATGTTTGCGCATGAACGATGTAGGGGAAGTAACTGTTACAGAAATTGGGGGTTTATTATTGCAAGAGTGATGCCCTTGAATGATGTGTGGATTGAAAAAAGTACATTGTTTTAAAAGAGTCTATTTTCAACCAATCGCGATAGAGGAAAAAGAAACATGAATGTCAATAACCTCTGAAAAACTAATTTATAATATATATTTAAAACGATACATTTGAAGAGAGTATAGATTATTCACGCTGAGAGACAGCAGCAGACTTTTCAGGTTATAACGACCGGTTCGGAGACCATATCATCGCTTTTGCGTCCGCCATTCAATTCGCACTTAATGTCCGGTGTGTAAATCTTACATGCATGAGTCGGTTTTCTATAGGATGTGTAGCAGAGCAAAGGTGACATAATATATCTCTACAGGGGTATAGTAGGAATTCACTATTATATATATCAACACTATAAGCCACACGAAGTGTCATTCAGGAGGTATGATGAGGTATTGAGGAGGTAATGAGGAGGCATGAGGAGGTAATGAGGAGGTACGAGGAGGTTATGAGGAGGGTCACTTCTTGTGGCTTATAGTGTTGATATATATGATAGTGATTTGGTACAGACGGCGAGGTCAGTTGCTAATAAAGCGAGACCGTTATCTCACTATGGAGAGTAACGACAAGAACATCATATTTCATTGTAGGAAATGTGGTTACGTTTTTTTTTTTTGCTTTGGAGAAACCTATTACACCACTTCAGAGTATGGCATACATGCGGGTATTATTCAAATATCTGTGTATGCTGCGACTGCGTGTTTGAAAACCGTAAGGCATTTCTCAAGCATGTGAAAATGAAAGCCTCGGAGGTAGTGAGGAGAAACAGACCAATGCAAAACGGATTCTAACCTTTTAGGGATATCTAAGGGAGGTAAAAGTCGTTTGGTTCGGTCTCCTGAATGTTTGCGGCTATATGTGTCAAAATGTTTTATTCGATTTCTATCTATATGGCACTGGTTTCTGCAAATGAGACATGTATGTTGATATTTTGGATTATTTCATTTCAAATTTGGGGTATGCCGTCGAAATCATACAAGTAATACTGAACTTTAATGAGCACCTCAATGACCAATAAATGGAACCTTCCCATTGTAAAATTCCAAATGAAACACTTATAAAAAGATAGGACCGTTTATTCAAGCGTATAATGCAATGAAAATAAAACAAACGTCTGCGTATATTTCTCAACATACATGTAGATTAATCAAATGTTAAAAAAAAGTTGATAACTAATATATTTCGAAAGGACATCAACTGCATACTTATAAAAACCACATACAGTTATTAACCCAGCTAGCAATCTATATGGGACCCATATGGATCCTTATGGGCACCTATATGGGTCCCATATGGGCTGCCCATATGGGACCCAGATGGGATGTGCAACCGGGTTCCACATGGGTCCCATATGGGCTGCCCCATAAACATGCAATATGGGACCCATGTGGGTCCCACGTGGGCAGCCCAAATACTTCCATTTTGGACAAATCTTGCATTTCTTGGCTAGAACCATTTGCATTTACTTCAATTTTAAGTTTGCTGAACTTTCAATAAACAACAATTTGTCAGAAACATTGGACACACACATGCGAAATCTTTAAGCTGGACTGTAACATCAGGTGCATGATTCTTGTACTTCGATTTTTATATTTTTATGCTTTAACTCTTTCTTTTTCCTGGAACGGAGACATATCGGGCAAAGAACTATATTATAATATCATCCTGCAAGAAAACAAAACACTATATACTTTAACACTAAAACTTTATTAACTAATCTCATGCATGGTTCATATACAGGCATGCATATAATCAGAATAAGAAATAAGTCAAAATTCAACCTTTAAAACAAGATATTTGAAGAGAAAAGTCTATGTAAACTACATGTCATGTATTTATAACAGTGTATCATAATACAAATATGAATTTCTAAAATCAAGAGACATAACTACAATAACCAATATTTTTTTACCCACTACTGTAGCTTACATTCTGTGGACGTCTTGTACGTGAATCAACAAAGAAACATTTGACAATGTTTTAATACTTACGTATATAAACTTAGAAGTACACTAAATAAACATCCCAGGAAACTGTGTTTTTGTAAATCCACGGAATTTCATTTTGGCATACACAATTTTAAATTTTTAAAATACTGAAGTTTTTTACATCAAGTATTACTTTGGTACACTAAAGTAGCAACATTGAATGTAATACAGTTTATAATATGTAAATTTCTTCTTTCTCTTAAGCCCCTTCATGTTGTATTCCCTGGCAAGCTGGTTTGGCACGGCCTCCTTCATCAAGCAGTCAACCTTTTCACGCACGTCCGCCCCACCAAACATGGAAAGATACCTCACCTTAAATGAATGCATAAACTTGTTTTTAAATAGAGATGTTAACACTATGAATTTTCAAAATTATGTTGTGCACATGGCTTTTATGGCATATTTAAAAGAAAGGACTGGGGAAACTGAATGAACCAATTAATTAAAACATGACATTTTTCAGTTTCACAATTAATGCAGCGAAGTTTTTGTTCACCATGCAATATTTTCCATAAATATATTATAGCAGAATGATAAAGGAAAAAGATGCAAGTGCTCACAACAGACCATTATGTTTCTGCGCATTTAGGTTAGTGGACATGAGGTCAGCATTGTAGTTTGTTCAGTTACGGTACTGATTAAATAACTTTAAAAGATTCACATACATGACTAACACTTTGCTTACCGCAGATTACAGCTTTGTTTGATCTCCTAGAAGTTTGCCAAATGCTTCCATCTCGGAAAAATAAGGTCCTCAGGGAACTGCAGTGGCTGGTAATCTGTTGCCGACCTGGCCAACAACCGCTGCAGCATTCTCTTCATCTTTTAATTCTCATCGTCTCCAAGACCACGAGAATCTGTGTTACGACAGCTGAAAAACGATGTCAAAAATGTGTTTAATAGGAACTATCACTACAATAGTGATGGATTCATAAATTCCTGTAAATGTCATATTTCTGGACTCGGAAGCTTACTTTGTTTTATTATGATGTAATAGGCATTTTAATAAGCAGTGAAGTCATTACAATTATTTTAAAATAATGTACAGTACACGCAAGGTGTTTTTTTCCAAATGTTACCCGGTCACCACGACAAAAATGTATTATCGGTTACCAGACACGGTGACGTGGTCACTGTAAAAAGGTTTTGGTCACCTAAATAGCCACCATGAACTTACGATGCGCTGAAATATGTGGTTGTGGTGATTCAGTGGCCTGTCACGATGAATCACGGTGACCAACTCGTCTAAAATTAAGTATTTGACAACTATTTTATTATATTTATTGAAGTACAAAATGTAGAATACATAAATTTCTGTACTATGTTTATGTAGATTTAAAGTAATTATTTACGTAAACAATGTGCCGTAAAAATCAAAAGTTGCGACCCGAATGTGGACACCACGAAACACCGTGCCCAGTTACTGCGATTCGCACTGACAAATGGTCACCGCGAACTGACACTAGAATTGGGCTGACTCTGGGGGGCATTTGGGTAACTAAATTTGCGTGGACACGATGGCTGGACATCGCGGTGATGGGTGAAAATTTGAAAAACACTTTGCGTGTACTGTATGTACCTTTTATCATTATGAAAAGAATACACAATTTCAACCAAATACAGTTGTGGTTGGCTTGTATTGTAGACAGAACATTTATCATGTTTATAGGTATAAAACAGAAATAATTACAGCACTAAAATTACTTACTAGGCCAAATATTCTGCCCACGGGACGGCGCTACAGATGGACCTCGTAGTGGAGTAACCGCCGAACCAGCCTCCCCACTTCATTGCTGGACTCTACCAGTGTCTGTGACATTAAAAGAGGCAAAGGTGAAAATTCACCTCCAGCAGTGTCTGTTTCAGTGTTGTGTCTGGGGCAGGCATTTCAGATTATGGTGGCCTACTCTCAGTATCCCCCTCATTCTCATCATCCACGTCACCGTCTGTTCCATCATCCTCAGACGAATCATATAGCCTTTTTGCTGGCCTATTTACAATAATAAGAAAATAAATTGGTTGGTGCTTGAATGTAAGCAGCATTTACCACACAATTAAGTAATTATGACCTCTGACAAATATACCAGTGCACTTGAAACAGGCAAAAATGCCCCTTGACTTGGACAGTTTATATAGATAATGTCACAAACATGGATACTGACCACTGACTTTCGCGAAAATACATTGCAAAGGCAAAACAAAAACTTAAAATGCGTTTACAACTTTCATGTACACACATATGTGCATGAATTAAAAGTGACAGGTCGATAATGTGAGATCGTGGTTCTGAATTCAAAAGAAATATTATCTACATGTACAAATTTACAATATTTACCTTTTCAAATGCGCTTGTTTCAAGTCTGCGGTTTAAATTTGGCGGAAGCGGAAGTCGCGTCTGCGCATGCTCGAAATTTATTTTATTCATATAAATTATATTATCATGCGATACATCCTTGAAAATAAGTTTAATAATTATTTCTTAATAATATACTATATTTTATGTATAAAAATTAAAACTTATAATTATATTAATTTCGCGCACCTAACCAGGGGTTTTGACGTTATCGGGAGGCCCAAATGGGACCCATATGGGTCCCACATGGGATGTAAAATATACGCGTACGTGTTGAATTACTAATTTTAGAATAAATGATAGAAGTTTAGATCAAGGTAGTCACATAATAGTTCAAAGTAAATGAGTTTGAAATACATTAATAAATGAATATTCATTTTTTCTAAAAGTGGTGTAATATGGGACCCATCTGGGACCCTTATGGGCAAACACACATGGGCTTGCCCACACAGGTCCCATATGGGTCCTATATGGGCATACCCATATGGGCTTGCCCAGAAGTAGCCCATATGGGACCCATATATGCATGTTTGCTGGGAAATAACAAGCGAGATTGTCATGGTGACACGATTAAATTACATTTTTTGAAAGAATACCAAGCACACACTGCGACCCGTAAACCGCAAGCCTTTTCTTTGAATAGCGTTAATTTTAGTGGAGTGAGCGCTGTAGGAAAACATTATTTTAATCTTGCGTATATTTTAAATGAATAGTTTTAGATAAAAGCTTATTACTTGATTTAAACTCTTGCTTGTTGCTAGACGTTTTTATATACCCTTAGTTAAATGGTAAACACCACCTATTGGAAAAATGACCGAGAAAGAGAAGTCACAAAGCAACATCTGTGTTTATTAGCTACATCTATTTTTTTCTTCTAAATTATCTACATTTCTTTAATATAAAAGCGTGAGTTTTAATAGAACATGCAGACACAAGTTTTACTCTTTCCAGATGGAACAAATGAATGAAGTCAGTCAATTCGTTGATAGAAATGTCACATATCATAAAGGTTTTTTTTATACAAAAGACACGCAGCTCACTTTAGCTTCGACAATATCGTTTTACTATTAGCCGAACAAGTTTGACAGTCCTGTTATACATGTATCACTCTCACTCAGTACCTTCCATTTGTTCCGTATCTTCTTCCTCTTCCAACTGTGGAGTGACGTAATTGTCCAGCACTTTATCAAACAGAAATCTCCGTTTAAGAATGGCGTACTTTAAGGCTTCCTCCCCTTCGTAGTGTTCTGTTGCAATTAGTTGAATGACTGTCTTCTTTATCGCTTTATAGATGGGATCCTTCTTCATAGCATCGAACCACACCAGTTTTCTACCGAAAATGTTCATCATGGCTTTCCTGTAAGTGCTTTTCATGTCCTCAAAGACATTTTCTCTGGCTTCACTTTCACTGATCTCGGTATCTTCTTCCATAAGCTCCTTCACTTCGGTTTCATACTGCGACTGGCACTTATCAAACGCTTCCTCTACAATGTATTCCCAAGGGTCAATATCCAAACTCTTCTCAGATGTTACAGACACGTTTGGGGGCACTCCCTTACCTCCGAGGAGTTAACCATATTTGAATCATAAACTTAAGAAGGACTCCATTTAAGAGTGTGGCATACAAGTGAGTATTATTCTTACATATGCGTGTGCTGCAAAATGCTTTTCAGGACCAAAGAACATTTTTGAGGCATCTGAAACATATGCTGGGAAGAAAACTGTAAGATTAACGGAAATTGCTTTTTGAAGGTAACGTCTTAAACGATAAATACACTGACCGATATTTTGTCGAGCTCACTAGACGTTTCAGCTTTTCGTTGGATGCTACGTAATACGGAAAAGACCATAGTGTTATCTCAAAATAAGTTCAAGATGTAACGTTATAATCGAGACATGTCGAATTTCTCAAACTCAAACTATAGCATGGATTTGGCGCCACTTCAGTTATCATACAACACAGCATGCTGGGCGTGTGACAAGATTGAAGTACCGCTCGAATACTGCGGGAAGTGCAAAGTCGCGAGGTACTGTAGCAAACATTGTCAACTTTAGGACTGGTCCCGTTTTCATCAGTCGATATGTATATCACCTCTCTCAAAGTGAAAATAGTGGCGATGGAAAGAAGGGAAAAATAAGACAAAAGATAGAAAATGAAGTAAGAGGAGGAAAGGTGAGGGGGGAGAGGAGGAAGGAGGAGGGAAAAGGGAGGTAGGAGGAGGAGAGAGGAGGGTAAGATAAGTGAACAATAAGGTCGAACTGATAGATAAGCTGGTAGTAAGTAGGATATATACATGTACCTATTTACGTGTGAATATCGATATTACTGTAACGGTGGTTTTTAAACGTCTTAAAGCTTGAGTCTTAAACGATAAATAAACAGAATGACATTTTTTACTTCAGTGATTGCTTGGATGTCAAGAAGTGAAGACGCACACTTGAGAAAAATGGATATATTCGATACAAAAGAAAAGAGAGTAAAGAGGAAGTTTAATAGGAGCGCATCTCGTAAAAGCCATGTGCCTCATTCTGAAATGTATATACGGATGGTCCTCCCAGCGGAGCAGACGACAGCTATAGCTAAGAGTATGCTTGATCGTCAGTCCAAACCTAAAGTGACATTAATCGATCTGGAATTGCAACGAATGAAAGAAGTCAGTAAAACACGGAAGCGTAAAGGTTCCATAGGGAAGTTAGATGGTATTAGTAACAAGAGTACCAAGAAACTTAGGCAGAGGGCACCATCTGCGAGCAGAAAGCCGAAGCAGACCTCAAAAGAAGATGAAAACATCACTACTATTGGACAGGTATTAAGCTGAACACTTACATGACTCCTCCTCATTTGCAGTTTAGCCTTCAAGCGCGATGTTTGAATGTGATATATGTTTCAAAGTCTTTAGAAGACGGGATAATATGTTGCGGCATAAAAGGTCTGCACATCCGGACGAAGATTCAGAGGAAGACGTGATGTCAGACATTTCTGTACAAGAGGACATTTTTGGACCTGTTAACGAAAACAATTCTGATAACAGCGACGACGATATGTCTGTAACATCTGAGAAGAGTTTGGATATTGACCCTTGGGAATACATTGTAGAGGAAGCGTTTGATAAGTGCCAGTCGCAGTATGAAACCGAAGTGAAGGAGCTTATGGAAGAAGATACCGAGATCAGTGAAAGTGAAGCCAGAGAAAATGTCTTTGAGGACATGAAAAACACTTACAGGAAAGCCATGATGAATATTTTCGGTAGAAAACTGGTGTGGTTCGATGCTATGAAGAAGGATCCCATCTATAAAGCGATAAAGAAGACAGTCATTCAACTAATTGCAACAGAACACTACGAAGGGGAGGAAGCCTTAAAGTACGCCATTCTTAAACGGAGATTTCTGTTTGATAAAGTGCTGGACAATTACGTCACTCCACAGTTGGAAGAGGAAGAAGATACGGAACAAATGGAAGGTACTGAGTGAGAGTGATACATGTATAACAGGACTGTCAAACTTGTTCGGCTAATAGTAAAACGATATTGTCGAAGCTAAAGTGAGCTGCGTGTCTTTTGTATAAAAAAAACCTTTATGATATGTGACATTTCTATCAACGAATTGACTGACTTCATTCATTTGTTCCATCTGGAAAGAGTAAAACTTGTGTCTGCATGTTCTATTAAAACTCACGCTTTTATATTAAAGAAATGTAGATAATTTAGAAGAAAAAAATAGATGTAGCTAATAAACACAGATGTTGCTTTGTGACTTCTCTTTCTCGGTCATTTTTCCAATAGGTGGTGTTTACCATTTAACTAAGGGTATATAAAAACGTCTAGCAACAAGCAAGAGTTTAAATCAAGTAATAAGCTTTTATCTAAAACTATTCATTTAAAATATACGAAAGATTAAAATAATGTTTTCCCACAGCGCTCACTCCACTAAAATTAATGCTATTCAAAGAAAAGGCTTGCGGTTTACGGGTCGCAGTGTGTGCTTGGTATTCTTTCAAAAAATGTAATTTAATCGTGTCACCATGACAATCTCGCTAGTTATTTAATAACTGTATGTGGTTTTTATAAGTATGCAGTTGATGTCCTTTCGAAATATATTAGTTATCAACTTTTTTTTAACATTTGATTAATCTACATGTATGTTGAGAAATATACGCAAACGTTTGTTTTATTTTCATTGCATTATACGCTTGAATAAACGGTCCTATCTTTTTATAAGTGTTTCATTTGGAATTTTACAATGGGAAGGTTCCATTTATTGGTCATTGAGGTGCTCATTAAAGTTCAGTATTACTTGTATGATTTCGACGGCATACCCCAAATTTGAAATGAAATAATCCAAAATATCAACATACATGTCTCATTTGCAGAAACCAGTGCCATATAGATAGAAATCGAATAAAACATTTTGACACATATAGCCGCAAACATTCAGGAGACCGAACCAAACGACATTTACCTCCCTTAGATATCCCTAAAAGGTTAGAATCCGTTTTGCATTGGTCTGTTTCTCCTCACTACCTCCGAGGCTTTCATTTTCACATGCTTGAGAAATGCCTTACGGTTTTCAAACACGCAGTCGCAGCATACACAGATATTTGAATAATACCCGCATGTATGCCATACTCTGAAGTGGTGTAATAGGTTTCTCCAAAGCAAAAAAAAAAACGTAACCACATTTCCTACAATGAAATATGATGTTCTTGTCGTTACTCTCCATAGTGAGATAACGGTCTCGCTTTATTAGCAACTGACCTCGCCGTCTGTACCAAATCACTATCATATATATCAACACTATAAGCCACAAGAAGTGACCCTCCTCATAACCTCCTCATTACCTCCTCATGCCTCCTCATTACCTCCTCAATACCTCATCATACCTCCTGAATGACACTTCGTGTGGCTTATAGTGTTGATATATATAATAGTGAATTCCTACTATACCCCTGTAGAGATATATTATGTCACCTTTGCTCTGCTACACATCCTATAGAAAACCGACTCATGCATGTAAGATTTACACACCGGACATTAAGTGCGAATTGAATGGCGGACGCAAAAGCGATGATATGGTCTCCGAACCGGTCGTTATAACCTGAAAAGTCTGCTGCTGTCTCTCAGCGTGAATAATCTATACTCTCTTCAAATGTATCGTTTTAAATATATATTATAAATTAGTTTTTCAGAGGTTATTGACATTCATGTTTCTTTTTCCTCTATCGCGATTGGTTGAAAATAGACTCTTTTAAAACAATGTACTTTTTTCAATCCACACATCATTCAAGGGCATCACTCTTGCAATAATAAACCCCCAATTTCTGTAACAGTTACTTCCCCTACATCGTTCATGCGCAAACATATCGTAATAAGCAAAAATATCAGTATGGGCAAAATTTCGGGTATGGGCAAAATTTCGGGGGGGGAACACTCCATTTTATACTACTCATATTTATTAGTGATACATGTCTGTCACTGTTTTTGTCATTAAGTATGTCCACGCAGCTCCTCTGATACCACGTGGCGAATTTACACCAAACTTCACATAAGCGTAGTTGTGCATATTATCGGCATGTTCCGGTTCAATGATTTACAGTGGAATAACCGCCCTTAATACATATAATTTTATGATGTTATGGCTAATTCTCCTATAACATCCGGCATATTTTCACTTAACCAAAGACAATGGAGCAGTGCCAAGCTTTGTTATGCATATCGCCGGCACATCCGGTTCAGTTATTTTCAGGGGATTTACATTGTATGGCCATTGATTCTTCAAATCATCAATGATGTTTTGCTACTTCTCCTCGACCATTGGCCAGATTTCCACAAAACCTAATAGAACAGAGGTTGTCGTCGGCATGTTCCGATTCATTGATTTCCAGGGAAGTTGCAACCATGGTGTGCCATATTTCATAATGTCTATACTAATTCTAAACGCTGGAGTTGAATTTTACCACATGAGTGATCAATTTCAAGCGTAGTTGTACATTTCATCAGCATGTTGCGGTTCAATGAATTTTGATGTCTCATATTCTAATATGCTTGAGCTACTAGTCCTATATCACTGGTCAGAAAACTACAAAACTACACAGAAGTGATTGGTGCGAAGCCTGAACTTGTGTATATCATCGGATTGTTACAGTTTAGTGGTATACATTTTCAATTCTACTGAATAATGCTAAATAATAGGAGACATGTTTTTTGTTGTTGTTTTTTTTCGTGAAAGATAATCTCTAGTTAAAGAGAATGAATTGATAATGGGGTCTCTAAGTCTCCTGCAATATCGATGTCAAGTTTTCCCCATACACTAGTAACTAGTCAATGACCAATTCCATTACCTATCGTATACGTATTCGAGTATTTACAACTCATATGAAAGTTGTAGAAACATGTAAGAGACAATGTTACTACAAATAATCCACGGGAACAAACATGTTCATTTAACACTCATGTAAAATATTATATACATTTGTAATTACATTTTTAGCCCGACTGTTCGAAGAATGAGGAGAGTTGTACTCGTCCCAGCTTTTGCGTTGATCAAAGACGTGTTATTAATATTGATAACTTCAAAACCGACAAACGTATCAACTTAACACTTGCCATACTTGTTTCTCATGGTAATACATACAAATGCAGCAAGTCACATATATTTTTGCGGAGTAATGCCTCTATTTGTATTATGATTTTGTAACAAAAAGTTAAAAAGTCCGGTAACTCATTAATAAAAGATTATTTTACAAAAAGCATAATGATACTGAAGTTTTCTATTTAGCCTTGACTTACGTTGGACTTTTATTACATAGTTTTTCAGTTTATAGCAAAAACTAAAGTTACCATCAGTATTCCCATCATAAGATTTATGTTTCATCTTTTACGTATCTGCAGTTTGTATGGCGTTTTACGTATCCACCGTCTGCGTTCCTACGTACCCTATAATATTTTCATCTGTCGTCAAAAGTACCCTCAAAGGGAACCCCATGCTTGTTTTAGTATCAATTGCAGCTGCTGTGTCAGTAATAGCGAAAAGAAAATATGTTTTTCTGCTACAGAAAATGTGTAGCTTTACGATTTATCCAGTTTTGGACTCTTTCGATTATTAGATTTATTAAAATTCTGTTAAAAATCCGGAAAATTGCAATTTCTGGTTTGATTTCCGCAATCGTAACCACACCATATGGAACATTTTGTTCTCTACTCGCTAGCAATGATAAGGCTGGTCAGAAAATCGATAAACAGGTAGTAGCGGCCGGACAGTTCGCTTGCGGTCGTAAATTTTCCGAAGCAGACCGGAAAACCGCTGATTGTTTCGGCAACTCAATCAATAAATATCGATATTTGCTTGCGTAATACTAGCCCGAGGATATTAATTAAGATGTACTGTGTATTACGCTAAAATAGAAATCTTTATCTTATTGCATTCATCCCAGCTATCTTTTTGTGCTATTACAATGTATGTTTAAAAAGCAACTGTTGTAAAATAGAGATTACAGTGAAATGAAGCAACACTGATTTGAATTATAATGCTATTATAGATTTATTAGTTTGACGGGGGAAATGTTTTATTTTTTCATAAATATACCCTCGAATTTCATTCACTTTTGTTAAATCTATGCAATGCACAGAGCTATTCGTGTAATAATTGTTGACAGGATCATGCCGACAAACTACAGGAGTAATAAGCTATTCATCTTTTTATTATTGAATTAATTTTATTAAATTGAATCACATATTATATTAAAGCATCCGTATTTAATGTAACTAAGTGAAGCTTCACAACATAAATCATACACGGCATCACCAACTTGTACCGCAATGACAGTCACACTTTCACAGTTTTCTTTTTTCTTCGCACGTGCTTAAAGGCCTTAAGTGGTTGTATATCTTTAAAGCAATAAGTTCTCTAAACTTAAAAGCTAACAAAAACTACCTTTAAAAAAGATGGTCCGCGCAATTTTTTGTACATGAAAGCGATTCTAACATTTAATTGTGAAACAATGAAATAACGAAGTTTTCTTTAGGCATATACAAAATCGATGTCATCGATTTCATATTCTGTGGAAAAAAACAACATCACGATAGACACAATGCATGAACGTGTGCATCATCTTTGAAAATTTGTTATTTACATAACTTAGAAGGTAGATGTTACTATCGTTTAATCAATTACGGTTCTGTTTCCCGTGTGCTTGACGCCAACGGTACACGTGCGTAAAATCTACAAGATAGAAATAAATGTGCTACAGCAGAAGCTTGAACGACACACTTCAGTGTCGAGGATTATTTTGAAATTATTAACATGAAATCATGAAAGTTTCTTCGAAAAAATTATTTCAAAGTGTGAGTTATTTTAAGGTTACTTTTGTTAATAAAAGGAATGATTAAGTGTGGTATTTTTTCGTTGTCCCTTTCCACAGTAGTTAATTGTTCTTTAAAAGCAAAGAGAAATACATTTATTAAACTAACTAAAATACATTTCATTGTTTCTGAGATGGGTGTACAATAAAAAAGATATATATAATACACACATTTAGGGTAATAAATTACCAAGACTAACAAAGACTTTTATTGCACCCTAATAATCCATATCCGTTCTAGTGTTTTATTGCCCCGGGGTATATTGTAAAACGCAAGTGGTAATTCTTATGACAGGTTATTAAAGTTTCATTAAAATATGTAAGTTTACCGTAATTACATCTTATTTGCATTTTCTTTTTCAATTTCTGATATTTGATCAAAATACATGAAGTACATAATTCACAAACATTAATTTTCGATATTACATGTACCTGATTTCGATTTCTGACCGGTCTTAACTTTTTCATTTGTCAACCACCTTTAAGTTACAAAATATTTATAGGGGGGGGGCATAGTAGAAGTAAACGAGTGTCAAAATACGCACAAATAGCAAAGCAAAAAAACCAAAACAACATCACCACATTTATGACGGATGAGATCTACCCGGACGAACGGACTCTGAAAACAAATTCTTTCATATAAAATAAGCGTCACAATTTGAAAGTGACATACGTACTTGTGTATATGTGTGTTTGTGTGACATTACAACAGTCCCGTGAAAATGTGTAAAAATTACAATGTATACACAAAATCTTTTTTTCACAGGTGTGACATTTGCCTGTTTACGTTAAGTTGAAACAAGTGTATAATTTAGTCACTTTGCTACAATACAGATTATAACTTTAACCAAATGCAGTCCTTTTAATTTACTCATTTAATTTACACATA
Source organism: Saxidomus purpurata (assembly GCA_022818135.1). NCBI lineage: Eukaryota > Metazoa > Mollusca > Bivalvia > Venerida > Veneridae > Saxidomus > Saxidomus purpurata. The sequence goes on along the minus strand of JAFMSR010001149.1, from coordinate 2,773 downwards.
AATAAAGGATACCGAGACTCGTTCAAAGATTGGTACAATCATTATTCACTTTTTTCCTCTTCATATTAGTTATGCCATCCTTACGTTTTAAAGCAACAGAACGTACAAAATCATCACGATTTTAATACGATAGAAATCGACAACTTCCGTGAAAATTAAGGACGCGCCCGATCTGTATTACGATTACATTTTTAACTGACTGTACTTAGAAAAATATATTAAAAAGGTAAGCGAAATCCTTCAAATATTTTATTTATTTTTACACCAATTTATAGTTGATATAATTCCCTTGCCGATATCACTGAAGCAAAAACAATCTTATAATTGATGTTCTATGTAGTGGTCAAAGTATTTAGACAAATGGCCCAAAAAACTGACTAAAAGTCTTGCAATCTTTAACATTTCATATGGAAAATGCGGTGGTACTTTTTTAATTAAAAAAGGTAAGTGAAATACCAAATTAATCTTTTTGAAATTTACATCATTATTAAGAGGAAAAATAATATTAATTCGTCTGACCGAAGCAAAAACGATTAATTAAACGGTTTTTGATTTAATAGGATTAAACCGACATCTCCCTTCTTTGTTTAATGTGTAAATCCGCGTCTAATCGATTATTGGGAAAACATGAAAGTTCCATATGGTTGGTCATTTTTCAGCTAAGCAATTGAGCATTGCCTAGTACTAATATATTGAAACTCATATTGAACGAAAACATTGTGAAAATGAATAAAAAAGAGAAGATATTAAGTATTTTCCAGCTTACATGTCAGGACGTTCATGTATATACATCTGTCGTCAGTAGTACCCATCTGCGTTCGAAGTAGTCGAATACCCGGGGCGAAGTAAGCATTGCATTTACTATAGCAGAAAATCATATGTTTCTTCTACAACCGATTAGACTACAAGGTTATACGTTTAAAGATGCTAATAGTTAACCCGACAAATCCAATAAGTGATGGACTAACTTTTTTTAAAAACAATTTAACACGTTTAAAAATAGAATTTTAAGAATCCTAGATTAAAAGTCCAGCGCGTTAACCACTAGACCAGTGATCTGCTCCTGTACAATTTTATGTATGTATTTTGAGAGTTTTATCGTTGGTATCGGATAGTCCATATGACCAACGCCCCCAGAAGAGTTTAGTTATTTTAGGCTTTTTAGGGATAGTGCAAGATACGGAACGTGCCCCGTTCTAGAGACATCCCTGGTTCTTTAACATGTCCGGTGTAAATTACAGATACATGGGACCTCGGTTGTTTAGGTCTCATCCGAAAGACCATTAGTTATGTTAGTGGAGGAGCAGGGAATCGAACCTGCGATCCCTGGATTACAAGTCCAGCGCGTTACCACTAGACCAGTGATCTGCTCCTGTACAATTTTCAGCACAGTCATTTTTTATAACTCTCAGTTGGACACATTATTAAATGATTGGTTAGTGATTGAATAAACAAGTTTCAAGGATAAGAAATCCAATGAAAACCTTTGTTAACAAATAAAAGAGCATTGTTAACAAATAAAAGAGCATTTATTCAATCAACAAGGTAGTCTCACGTGTATCGGTGCTATACACCGGGCACGTAGAAAAGAACCAAGGGATTCTATTCGTAAAAGAGCTAGGGTCTGGTACCCGGATTCCCTTGTAATTGCTTCTGTCTCTAAAATAAAGGACCAAGATGGAAATAAGAGTTTGCTCTTTATTGTGTTATCCTTGGTACTTGAGTACTGAAAAAAAACAACAACAGTACAATGTTGTACTATCAAATAATCAATGATGAAATCAAAGTTATGAAAGTACCGAAATATATCTTGAAAATACCGGATAACGAATAATAAAATATGCGTCCCCCTTAAAAAGTAAGACTGTATTTCTAATTTTTAATATGACGCAGAAAAAAACACTTTTATACTTGCTAACATTATTTTATATTTTAAGTAGAGAATAATTGACCAGAAATTTACAATTAAAGGACATAAACAAATGAATATTTTATGTAGGATTACTCAACTATTGTCAAATTAAACACAGATGCAACTTGTATTACTAAATATCGTACAATTACTAGTAAATCACAGAGCAAAATTATCTATCAACAGAGGTTATGTCTTTTATTAATCCTCATAAAACTGTTCTGAATATTTGCCTTATCAAGCTAATTTGAAAAGCGGGTTAGGAGAGGACGTCAAAAGGGTCTATAACCAGGTCTTTCCTGTTGACACTGACAGTGATAGTGATAGTGATATTATTTTTAGGATATGTTATTTTATGTGATCATGTCGAATAGGTTAATGGTTATTTTGTTACATGTCAACCTTTTCCCGCGATGTGCTATTGTATCAAATGATTATGTATTCTATTCAGAGAGGAATTTGTTATTTCAAACCTGTATATTGCCTTGTTATGAGAGGACTTTGTCATTTTAGTCAAAACATGATTGCATAATTAATCGATATATGAACATGTGTCTCATAATATTGATATAAAGGCCATAATGGTCCCTATTTAGAATAATTGTTTTTATGCTTTTTAACGTAGGTTCCTCAACAGGCAGCAGCTGGACAAAATGACGTGAACAGAGAACTGAATGCAGAGAACAATGGCAGAGAAGAGGAAAATGGGCCTGATGCGGAACGACTGAACATAGAGGCAAACGTTGATGGTATTTTAATAATTCATATGAACATGCTATTTTTTGTTTCTATCTGAACACTTCGTTTTCTTAGAACGAAGTATATGTATTATTCTGCAAAAATGACATTTATCATAATGAA